>OU696697.1:68951416-69120727 GCA_916050605.2 Platycheirus albimanus | reverse complement strand
AATATAAAAATATAAAAATATAAAAATATAAAAATATAAAAATATAAAAATAAAATATAAAAATATAAAAATATAAAAAATATAAAAATATAAAAATATAAAAATATAAAAATATAAAAATATAAAAATATAAAAATATAAAATAATAAAAATATAAAAATATAAAAATATAAAAATTATAAAAATATAAAAAATATAAAAATATAAAAATATAAAAATAAAAATAATAAAAATATAAAAATATAAAAATATAAAAATATAAAAATTAAAATAATAAAAATATAAATACATAAAATATAAAAATATAAAAATATAAAAATATAAAAATATAAAAATATAAAAATATAAAAATATAAAAATATAAAAATTTAAAAATATAAAAATATAAAAATATAAAAATATAAAAATATAAAAACATAAAAACATAAAAATATAAAAATATAAAAATATAAAAATATAAAAATATAAAAATATAAAAATATAAAAATATAAAAATATAAAAATATAAAAATATAAAAACATAAAAATAAAAATATAAAAATATAAAATATAAAAATATAAAATATAAAAATATAAAAATATAAAAATATAAAATATAAAAAATAAAAATATAAAAATATAAAAATATAAAAATATAAAAATATAAAAATATAAAATGTAAAAATATAAAAATATAAAAATATAAAAATATAAAAATATAAAAATATAAAAATATAAAAATATAAAAATATAAAAATATAAAAATATAAAAATATAAAAAATATAAAAATATAAAAATATAAAAATATAAAAATATAAAATATAAAAATATAAAAATTAAAAAAATAAAAATATAAAAATATAAAAATATAAAAATATAAAAATATAAAAATATAAAAATACAAAAATATAAAAATATAAAAATATAAAAATATAAAAATATAAAAATATAAAAATATAAAAATATAAAAATATAAAAATATAAAAATATAAAAATATAAAAATATAAAAATATAAAAATATAAAAATATAAAAATATAAAAATATAAAAATAAAAATATAAAAATATAAAAATATAAAAATATAAAATATAAAATATAAAAATATAAAAATATAAAAATATAAAAATATAAAAAATATAAAAATATAAAAATATAAAATATAAAAATATAAAAATATAAAAATATAAAAATATAAAAATATAAAAATATAAAAATATAAAAATATAAAAATATAAAAATATAAAAATATAAAAATATAAAAATATAAAATATATAAAATATAAAAATATAAAAATATAAAAATATAAAAATATAAAAATATAAAAATATAAAATATAAAAATATAAAAATATAAAAATATAAAAATATAAAAATATAAAAATATAAAAATATAAAAATATAAAAATATTAAAAATATTTAGTTTTTTGAATGGCCATTATATGGATTAACATCAGAGCTGGTAATAGAAGCAATTTTATCTCTTCTGGTACTATTTTTAAATATATGGGCTATTGTGAATTTTGGCAAGAAATCAGGAGACAACATTTAACCGAAAACAGGATCAGATGCGAAGATTTTAAAAGAAGCAATGGGGCGCTCGTACGAGAACTGCATTTTTACACATTTCATACTAGAAGAATCCAAGCAGATAGTTTCTTTCTAACATAATTAACATCAACCATTAACCATATCACTTGTAGTGTTTGGGTGCAGACGTGAAACGAAGTTACATTTCTCAGGAGGTACCACAACTCGACCGAAACACTCATCCATTACGGAAGCTATTGGGTCGACGGCTTACGAACTAGAACTTGCATTTTCTGGGGCAATTTTTGTTCGCAGCGTTATTGGAAAGCTAAGGATTTCTTGTTGGCCAAGCAGTGACCGTGTGGTGTTCGCTATCGCGAGATGATAACGGCCAGAAATTGAGGATATCGAGCTGGACGACATGTGGTTCCAACAGGACGGTGCCACTAGCACACAGCCAATGAAACAAAGGCTCTTTTGCAAGAGAAATTCAATCGGTGTGTTATATTACGTCATGACGTTGTCAATTGAATCATTTGATTTGACTCCGTTGCACTTCTTTCTTCGGGGATATTTGAAAGAAAAAGCGAACATACGTCAATAAGCCAAGAACAATTCAAGAGCTAAAGGATGAGATGATTCCGCACATTAATGACATTGAACCCCAATTATGCCTCTGCATCATTGACAATATGGCCATTTCGGATAGAGGTATGCCACCCAAAAGCCATGCATTTAACGCCGATATTTTGTTTTTTCCCACAAATCTTTCTATCGTAATCTTAAAATTTAAGATAATTCACTGAAAACTTTTTGTTTTATTTCCAATAATTAGCATCATTCGTTATGATTGGACCACCCTTTACAGTACACATTACACATGATGTCATACTTGTGCGTTGTGCGTGTGTAGAATAGTTTCCCTACTCATTATCATTATAAAAGATAATAATCTGTTTTATGTTCTTTGATCAGAGTATACATATATAGCTGAATAAAGTCGTTTACCTGGTTGACTTGGGTTAGTGATGGCTTATCTGGATAAAACTTATATTCTCATATAATTTACGCGTCTACTCTTTCGTATAATATGATATGCGTTTCATCCGTTTAAATTTACTCAGTCATATAAAGGGAGAAAGTGGCAAAACTTTTAAAAATATTATTAATATATTATTTCTATGTATACAAAAATGACTAAGAAGTCAAAATAACATGCTAAAAAATGAACACAGGTGATTGAAATAAAATATAAATTTATTTAATCGCTTCCGTTATAAGCCTTAAGTCTCCTGAAATTTAAGTCATCAAGTATTAAATAGTTAACATGAATGGGATTTTCGGGGTTGTATTGGATCTGACATTTTTGTGTTTTTTTTTTTTTAAATATTTTGTTCGTATATAAAGTTTAGTTTCTAGTGTTTTTTGTTTACTGTTATTATAACTAACTCGTTCATGCGGAATTACCACAATTAAGTTTAAGGATAGGAGCTGGTAAAACCACTTCACCAGCACTTCGTTCTAAAATTAAGTACACCATTTATTTGGAATTTCCTAAAATCATATCAAATTCTTTGCAATAAAATTGAACCTACCGCAACGCGACTTTCTTTCAAATCCAATCGCATCGCTAAGGCTTCCCTCATAAATATATCTGGATAATGACTCGCAGAAAAGGCTCTTTCAAGTTCTTCAAGTTGCCATGAATTGAAATTCGTTCTAGAGCGCCGTCGTTTTGATGAACTGCTATCATCTTCACCATCTGCTGTGAAACCTGAAACAAATTCAAAGAACGTTTTTAATTAATATAATACGGTGATGAAGAAAGCATTTTATAGTTATTTGGCTGTCTATATAGGGTGTTTAAAAACAAGGCTTGACAAAAATTAAAAACGTATAAATGTTATGCTTTGATTTTGTTGATTCCCTTTCGCTTAGGTATAGGTTTTTATAACACAATTCCGTCCATAGTTTTCAATGGTATTTTCAAAACCACGCTGGTTAAGACTTTTAATTCTCAAAATATTCAAAAATAACAAAATGTATCTCTTCACGCAAACACTTAGCCACAACAACTACAGAAAGATTATCAAACTTTCTTCTATTCCAAAGCTTTTCAAACAAGCAGTTCGATAGTAGGTATAACGTTTTTCTGCAAAAATTTAGTCTTCCATCAACAACATGGCTTCATGCAGAAGCGGTCTACTGTCACTAACTTACTAACCTTTATAAACAAGTGCTCAAGGCAAGGGCATTAGAATGGAAATGAGCTGGATTGTATCAACACAGATATCTCAAAAGCTTTTGACCATTTCTTACATTAATTCATTGTTTTAAATTGAAAGCTTTAGTTTTCCTGTTTGGTTTTGTTAACAGCTCTTCAAGCGATTCGCAGCAGATCTGGATGGTTCATGGATTGGATTGGTTTGGCAGAGGATGCTGGAATAGAACTGAGCTTAGATAAATACAGCGCGTGGAAGCCTTAATAATATCAGATGATTGCCAACACAGATGATCGTTTTAGGGTAGAATACACCAAGAAAGCAGAAGAATCAATGTAAGTAAGCTAAATTACAACTCAAACCAAAACAACTATTTTAGATATGACTTCACGACTGAACAAATATCAAGTCCCCGTGAAATAGCTATAACTCCAGACCAAGACACAATAAAGAAAGAGATTTCTGGCTTAACAAAAAGATGGGGCATGGCATTGTAGGAGTTACCGTTATTTTTTTATAGATTTTGTTCCGATTTAAGCCATGTTTTTAGAAAATTGCGCCTCCTGGCTAAACGGAGATGAATAGACCCCCCTCCTATATGATACTTTTCTTGTCTCGACTCAAACTACTCGCCATAGCTCTTTAAACAAACCTTAACCTTACACCGATTACCCTGTAGGCAAGAACAAAAAAGAGAAAAGGAAAATTGAAAAAAAGATTCACTCAATAACGACAAACCACAAACTTCATCATTAGTCATTGCATCATCATAACTAATTATTTCCATATTTCAATTTCAACCCTTTTTCTCATCTTGCCAAAAAGTGATACAATTTCACTTATAAAGAGAAGCCAACGCCAAACTTAAACATAGTACAAAAACACTCAACCGAAAGAGTTTAAATTCATCATAGGCGCAACTTTTAATTTTGCGGCATGTTGTGTTAATGAGTATGAATTTTAAACCTCAGAATTTCTGTTTGAGTAACATTTCTGACTTCGATTTCATACAGAAGCACTGACATCGCGCGCATGTTATCAACATGCACGCTGTTAATTGTCTGTATTTTTGCACCTGAAACTTTTACTTGCGATTATAGGTATATATATATATAAGGCAAGTTATGCATTCGTAAAAAAATAAAATGCACGACTGGGTCGCACGAACTTGCTCTTATGATAAATTAAATTTATTTTTCAAATTAGTTTAAGAGTTTTCTCGGAAAAACTAAGTAGGCAATAAAATTTCAAAGCTATACGTCAATCTAGGAAAAAAAAATATTGAAAATCGTTGGAGCAGTTTTTTTTTCAAAAGGTTATTTTTGAAAAACTTTTTCAAAAAATATTTTGAAATTTATTTGAGTAGGCAAATATATGGCAATCTGTAGTTTAAATTTGAAAAATAATTTAAAAAAAATCAATGTACCCGTTTCCAACATATTTCGAAAACCAAAAATTTTTTTGAAAAAATTATAAAAAATCAAAAAAAAAAGTTTTTGAAAATCTTGAAATGCCATATTAATAAAATTCTGAATGACTTCCTGTGACCAAAATTTTATTGAAATCGAATGTATAGTTTACGAGAAAATTTGATTTGAAAATACTGGTTCTATGAGAGGTACCGTTATTAGACAAAGTTTGAAAAAAAATTTCAAACCAAAAGATAGACTGTCTTGCAAAAA
Source organism: Platycheirus albimanus (assembly GCA_916050605.2). Lineage (NCBI taxonomy): Eukaryota > Metazoa > Arthropoda > Insecta > Diptera > Syrphidae > Platycheirus > Platycheirus albimanus. The sequence continues at coordinate 69,115,314 of OU696697.1, read as the reverse complement.
TAGCATTCTGAAAGTTTTATCAAAATCGTTAGAGCCGTTTTTGAGAAAATCAATTTTTGTCCTCAAGATTGTATGCCAGGTGCCGTTATTTTTGGACCTAGAGCAAAAATAAAAAATTTGTTCCGAGGGACGGCCAAATAAATCCTAAATACCAAATTTGAAGCAAATCGGCCCACCCGTTCAGCCTCCAGAGGCGCGAACAGACATACAGACAGACAGACAGACAGACAGACAGACAGACAGACAGACAGACAGACAGACGGACGGAATTTCCAGACCCACTTTTTTCGACTTCTCCATCATCGTAATGTCATGTGTGATTGTTATCTCAAATTTTTTTTTTCTGCACGAATCCATAACTTGCCTTATAGTACCTATAATCGCAAGTAAAAATTCTAACAATCAAAGATGACATTACGATGATAGAGAAGTCGAAAAGTGCACGACTACGACTGGCTCGGACCAACTTGATCTAATGTGTGACAGTGGTCTTGGGGTTGAGATTTTGGAAAAAAGCAGGGAAAAAACGATATGAAATTTTATTGATCACTTAAAAAAATGGAAAAAATGAAGTAAGCCATCTGATTTCGTTTACTGTTAAGAATATCAATAATTTTTCTTTTCAAAATCGTTCGACCAGTTTTTTCAAAAAAACAATTTTTTTAATGCAGCCGCATGTACTTTTAATATTGATTTTGGTGTTCAAAATCGAATTTGGAAATTTTGAGTTTTTTAAGCATTTGTAAGCCGCCTGGCAGGGCAAACGCCACCTTCAAAAGATCTTGGGCCAACATTTCCGTAATCAGGGCTTAATTTCTAGTTATATACGGTTATTCCTATTACTTCGAAAGTCGATTTATTATCAATTTCGAAACAGTCTGGGAGGGCAAACCCAACTGCGAAATTGTCTATTAACAATATTATTGTAAAGATCAGTTCCGGTTATCCATGATACTTTGAAAATCGATTTTCGACTATGTTCGAAACCGTCTTGCAGGCCAAACAATATTTTTTTTTTGCGATTTTAAAAAGTCTGGCAACAGATTCAATACCAATACTCCTTACAACAAAACTAGAATTGATTGGTTATAACAACAATTTTTATTTTGGAAAAATACTGTGTTGTCAACGTAGTATTACTAATAAAAGACACGCATTTCAACACATCTTAATTTTAATCGGTTGGCTCTTACACCCAAAATCATACTGTGGGCTCTTGGTGTAAATAGTTTTTGTATACCTTATTATATAGAAACAACCTCAATTTGGCAAAATTAAGTTATGATTCTTATACAGTTAAGATAAAAGCTACTACTACTACTCTAAAATTTTGCACACGCAAGCTTAAAGTAAATCTTTTTCCAATTAAATAAAAATATATCAGCGTGGCTGAGGCCACCTTTTCATACAAAACCGTCAATATGGTTTTTATAAAATAACTGTGCTTACATTAGATCGAAAAACATGATGTTTTGTGGGTATTACTTGTTAATAAACATCTTCTGTGTGAAATCAAAAAAATTGATTTTGGAAGTGGCGGATGCCCATTTTTCATTAGAAACTATAAAAAATTGGTTTTGCAAATACACGGCGAACCCAAAAGCCAAAATGTATGCGTCTCTTTGTCGGAACTAAGAAGATTGTGTGTGAAAAGAAATCTTGAACTTCGGGGGTGGCTTATGCCTTTTTTTCATGAAAGAACGAAATACGTAGTTTTAAAAATTTAGGGTACCAATATTCAGTTTTAATCTTTTTCGCGTTCATTATTTGAAAAATATATGCCTATATTTGTTGCTTAAATTTGTTCAATACTCCATCTCTTAAGGGCGTGATTTATATAAAATACATTTATTCAGGTAAGATCGTTTTAAAACTACTCGATTTAGCTTTTAAGGGCTTCATTTTTATAAAATACCTTTATTCAGGTAAAATAAAAGTTTAGTGACCTTTAGTACAAATGCGTTTCGCCCAGGTACAACAGTTGGGCTCATCAGTTAGATGCTGTTGTACCCTTCTAAGACGCAAAATTTTGGTCGATGGTTACCGACATTTGATAAAATTACAGCATGAATACAATGTGAATTCTATTTTTAGGGGAATTCGTTTGAATTCATGCACCTAAAACTATACATATATAAATATATATATACACCCGTGGTCTAGCCGAAATTAACGAAGAAGTTTATTTTTTAGTGGACTTTATTGAATTGAAATTCAAAATAAAAGTTTAGTGACCTTTAGTCCAAATGCGTTTCGCCCAGGTACAACAGTTGGGCTCATCAGTTAGATGCTGTTGTACCCTTCTAAGACGCAAAATTTTGGTCGATGGTTACCGACATTTGATAAAATTACAGCATGAATACACTGTGAATTCTATTTTTAGGGGAATTCGTTTGAATTCATGCACCTGAAACTATACATATATAAATATATATATACACCCGTGGTCTAGCCGAAATTAACGAAGAAGTTTATTTTTTAGTGGACTTTATTGAATTGAAATTCCAAATAAAAGTTTAGTGACCTTTAGTCCAAACGCGTTTCGCCCAGGTACAACAGTTGGGCTCATCAGTTAGATGCTGTTGTACCCTTCTAAGACGCAAAATTTTGGTCGATGGTTACCGACATTTGATAAAATTACAGCATGAATACACTGTGAATTCTATTTTTAGGAGAATTCGTTTGAATTCATGCACCTAAGACTATACATATATAAATATATATATATATATATTCTTTGAAGGGTACAACAGCATCTAACTGATGAGCCCAACTGTTGTACCTGGGCGAAACGCATTTGGACTAAAGGTCACTAAACTTTTATTTTGAATTTCAATTCAATAAAGTCCACTAAAAAATAAACTTCTTCGTTAATTTCGGCTAGACCACGGGTGTATATATATATTTATATATGTATAGTTTTAGCTGCATGAATTCAAACGAATTCCCTTAAAAATAAAATTCACAGTGTATTCATGCTGTAATTTTATCAAATGTCGGTAACCATCGACCAAAATTTTGCGGCTTAGAAGGGTACAACAGCATCTAACTGATGAGCCCAACTGTTGTACCTGGGCGAAACGCATTTGGACTAAAGGTCACTAAACTTTTATTTTGAATTTCAATTCAATAAAGTCCACTAAAAAATAAACTTCTTCGTTAATTTCGGCTAGACCAAGGGTGTATATATATATTTATATATGTATAGTTTTAGGTGCATGAATTCAAACGAATTCCCCTCAAAATAGAATTCACAGTGTATTCATGCTGTAATTTTATCAAATGTCGGTAACCATCGACCAAAATTTTGAGTCTTAGAAGGGTACAACAGCATCTAACTGATGAGCCCAACTGTTGTACCTGGGCGAAACGCATTTGGACTAAAGGTCACTAAACTTTTATTTTGAATTTCAATTCAATAAAGTCCACTAAAAAATAAACTTCTTCGTTAATTTCGGCTAGACCACGGGTGTATATATATATTTATATATGTATAGTTTTAGGTGCATGAATTCAAACGAATTCCCCTAAAAATAGAATTCACAGTGTATTCATGCTGTAATTTTATCAAATGTCGGTAACCATCGACCAAAATTTTGCGTCTTAGAAGGGTACAACAGCATCTAACTGATGAGCCCAACTGTTGTACCTGGGCGAAACGCATTTGGACTAAAGGTCACTAAACTTTTATTTTGAATTTCAATTCAATAAAGTCCACTAAAAAATAAACTTCTTCGTTAATTTCGGCTAGACCACGGGTGTATATAATATATTTATATATTAATTATAATTCAAATGAATTCCCCTAAAAATAGAATTCACAGTGTATTCATTCTGTAATTTTATCAAATGTCGGTAACCATCGACCAAAATTTTGCGTCTTAGAAGGGTACAACAGCATCTAACTGATGAGCCCAACTGTTGTACCTGGGCGAAACGCATTTGGACTAAAGGTCACTAAACTTTTATTTTAAATTTCAATTCAATAAAGTCCACTAAAAAATAAACTTCTTCGTTAATTTCGGCTAGACCACGGGTGTATATATATATTTATATATGTATAGTTTTAGGTGCATGAATTCAAACGAATTCCCCTAAAAATAGAATTCACAGTGTATTCATGCTGTAATTTTATCAAATGTCGGTAACCATCGACCAAAATTTTGCGTCTTAGAAGGGTGCAACACCATCTAACTGATGAGCCCAACTGTTGTACCTGGGCGAAACGCATTTGGACTAAAGGTCACTAAACTTTTATTTTGAATTTCAATTCAATAAAGTCCACTAAAAAATAAACTTCTTCGTTAATTTCGGCTAGACCACGGGTGTATATATATATTTATATATGTATAGCTTTAGGTGCATGAATTCAAACGAATTCCCCTAAAAATAGAATTCACAGTGTATTCATGCTGTAATTTTATCAAATGTCGGTAACCATCGACCAAAATTTTGCGTCTTAGAAGGGTACAACAGCATCTAACTGATGAGCCCAACTGTTGTACCTGGGCGAAACGCATTTGGACTAAAGGTCACTAAACTTTTATTTTGAATTTCAATTCAATAAAGTCCACTAAAAAATAAACTTCCGTTTATTCAGGTAAGATCGTTTAAAAACTACTCGATTCAGCTGTAGATTTACACTTAAGCCTAAAAATTGACTAATGATCAAAGCTCAGTTAGTGCTTTAATTTCTTTTTTAAATTTTAGTCCACGCCCACTTTAAAGGGCGTTTTTAAATAGAATTTACGCGCACTTAAGGGGGTATTAATACCCTTAAAATGAATAATACAGTCGAGCGTTTAGGAAGTTGGATAGGATATAAAAGGAGGTACCGATGCACATTGGTTTTGAACGTCTGTATATCACAATGGGAGGCAAAAATCGATCCAGGCAAAGCATTCCACATTCTTGTAGTGCTGCTAAAAAAAGATTTTCTATACTTTACAGTACGTCCGAAGTTAGGCTCAAGGGTACATTGATGGGCATTCCTAGCGGTGCGGGTGTTACGGGGAAATTGTTTCAGGGGAGGAATGCAACTGGCTATTTCACTGGAGCACTGTTTATAGAAGTAGCGATAAAACAAGATTAGGCAAGAGACATTACGACGATGTTCGAGTGAAACAAATGTTTCTTTAATGGTACTTTCACCTATAAGTTTTAAGGCACTTTTTTGAATCCTATCCAGGAGGGAGAGACAGGAGCACCTGCCCAGATATAAGAATTATACTCAAGCTTCGGGCGAATGTATGCCTTGTAGATTGAAGCCAGATCAGAAGGGGAAAAATATTTCTGACATCGATTTAAGAAACCTAAGCATTTTGCGGCATTTTTGGCGACGTCAAATATGTGATCGTTCCACAAGAGGTAGTTTGTAATACACCTACCTAGAACACAAAGCTGTTCGGTTTCCTGCAAGTGCCAGTCATGGATAGGGGCATAGGGGGAAGGTTACGCTTTAACGACAGAAGACAGCATTGAGTTTTTGAAGCATTAAATTCCTCGCGGTTGATGATTCCCCAATTGACAATGCTGTCAAGATCGGAATTTAATGAGCTTATCATACGATACCGTTGCAGTTCCACATCCGAAAGACATGAATGTGAATCTGGAAACGAATATGAAAAGCTAAGAGTACTGCCGTCAGCAAAACAATTTAGTGGATTAGAAGTATTAGACAAGAGATCATTTATACAGATAAGAAAGAGAGGCGAAGACAAAACGGAGCCTTGGGCCACACCAGCATTTATGTTGGGGGTATTAGACTCAAAACCGCCCAAAACAACGCGAATTGAACGGTCCAAAAGGTAATTTCTAATCAATCGAAGAAGGAGTTCATCGATGCGTAATGCACGAATTTTCAATAAGAGAGCCTGGTGCCAGACTCTATCAAGTGCTTTTGAAATATGGAGCGCAATAATCATACTTTCTCCAAAATGAGGTAAAGATTGGTTCCACTGTTCGGTAAGATATATGTACCATCATATCACCAGTGGACCTATTGCTACGAAAACCGTACTGCCGGTAGTTAAGAACTTTTCGTTTTTCAAGATAATTCTTGATCTGAAAATTTATCAGAGTTTCCATGATCTTGGAAAGAAGGGACGTAAGTGCAATTGGTTGGTAGTTTGAGGGGGATGAAGATACGCCTTTTTTTGGAACGGGCTGGAAAAATACTGTTTTCCATCCTCTCGGAAAGAGACCTGTAGAGCAGGACAGATGGAAAAGCTTACGCAGTAGTTTTGCCAGCGTGGAAGTACACCTCTTCAGAACTATTGGGGAGATACTATCCGGGCCATCGGATTTGTGAATTTCGAGATTTTTAGAACTCTTGCAACTGATTTATGCTTTCTAGAACAGGAATAGTCATGACACTCTGTGGTAGTGTCAAAGTGGCAGCAAACTGTGATGCAAATAAATCTGCTTTCGCTTGAGAGCTTACCACAGGAGTGTCATTTTTGACGAGCGTTGGAACCGAGGACGTAGTGGAGTTGCGAACGTTTTTTACAAATGACCAAAAATTCTTACAACCTTTGGGACATTGTAGTATTTTTTGCCGTAATGTAAAATTTGGTTCTTTGAATATGAGCATTGCAAAAGGCTTCTTAGCTTGTTTGAACTTATTCCTTAGAAGGGTTGGCCTTATAACATCGGAAACTTACTTCTCTCACCTCGATAGCCTCTTTACAGCTCAAGTCGAACCATGAATTCTCTTTTGGTTTGATACATTTTGTCCTATTTGAAACGAAATTTCTCATCCAGCAGAGAATAATGTTTATAATCATTTCAGCGCTGGAGTCTACCTAACTATAGGGGAAACATAGTGACCAGTGTGTTTGAACGGTGAATTAAAATCACATGAAATTAAAGTCATAGTGTTAGAAGACTGAGCATATTGTGGAAGAAGTTTGTAAGCAACATCATTTCTGACATATACGGCGAGACCGTGGTAAGCAAAGAATAATGGCACCAAGTTGTACCCGCATAGGTTAAATTCTAACGGATCAGAATTTTCTCTAACTTGGGTTTCACTTAATGCCAAAACAGCTGGCCTGTATTTTGCAGTATGAACGTATGCTGCATAGAAATTCTTTCTCAGCCCCCGAATGTTACTGCATATAATCGACACGAAATTTTCCTATCATTATAAAAAAACAAATATTGAAAACAAGGCCAACCCGTACGAATATCTAACTTCAATATTTTTCAAATATCCAAATTGAACTTTTCAATAACACACTTCCTTCAGTGACTACGCCTTGAAGGAAATGTTTCTTGATCCGCTCCTGTTTTAAGTGTAAATAGAGAACTATTCGTTAACGGGATTTCCTAGATTAAGCAATGCATATACCTTGCAAACATGTTTGACTCAGCATATGCAGTCCCTAGGCCAGATTATCTGTGAAGATGATGGGATGGGAGTGAAGGAAGGGATTTACCGCTCTTGTGTTGAATATTGTGTTGATGTTTGGTTTTAGGCTATTTTACTTGCGATTATATGTACTATAAGGCAAGTTATGCATTTGTCGAAAAAAAAGTTTTGAAATAACAATCAAACATGACATTACGGTGATAGCGAAGACGAAAAAAGATGGTCTAAAAATTCTGTCCGTCTGTATTAGGGTTCCCAACTGTCCTCCTTTTAAGAGGACAATCCCTTTTTTCACTATTTTGTCCTCCTGTTCTCTTAAGCTTTTAAATGTCCTCCTTTTTCAAAATGAAAACTCATACAAATATTTTGCATTGAAAACAAAAACCAATGCATTCACACCTTTACGTTCGCAAATCTATCTCCCTTGTAACTTATTAAACTGCACCCGTTCATTTTCGATGATTTTATTGAATGCGTTCATATAGCTGTCAGCAGTGTCAGCTGTCATTTAAAATTGTCCGTCATAATTCAAATTAAAGAAACTGTCGCCTTAGTAGTTGCTATTTTTGTTATAAGAAAGACTTTTTCAAGGTAATTGTTATTTTTCGTAATTGTTAACATTGTTGTAGTAAAGTTAATAATATTTTATGTTTAAAGATGATTTCCAAATTACAACCAAATGAAAATAATGACGCGGAGTCACCCAACAATGCAATCAAACCAAAAAGACTTTGTTCCTACAACAAAATATGGGAAAACCAGCACAATTGGTTAGCACAATCAAACAATTCAAACAGAGAAGTTTTTTGTAAAACTTGTCGGTCAACGTTCAACGTAGGTTTTAAAGATTACATTGCAGTGACAGAACATGAAAAACTAAAGCAGCACATCGAAAAAACAAGAGCTGCAGCTTCAAGTAATGTCCTAACAAAATTCTTTCCAAGTAAATGTGGAAATGAAGAACTTGCTATTTTTGCACTCGAGGTTGCACAAGTTTTCCACAACGTCAAACATAATCTTTCATACAACTCCCTGGATTGTGGCTTAAAATTGTTAAAAGAAGACAGCTTCCGATTCATCCTTATGTGGAACAATTTCATGCGGAACCACAAAAGCAGAGTCCATAGCTATGGTGCTCGGAGATCGAGCCTTGGAATGTGTTTTGCGTTCTTTAAAAGAAAGTAAGGTGCCATTTACTCTTCAAATAGACGCATCAAATCATAAAAATAGAAAAATGTTTCCAATATGCGTTCAATTTTTTTCAGTACAGAATGGTATTGAAAACAAATTATTGGATTTCATAGAAAATCCCGACGAAACCGCAGCCGGTATGTTTAATATGGTAACGTAAGGGATTGTTTTGATAGATATGGTTTGTCGTTCCAACAAGTGTCTGCTAACTCAAACTTTGGGAAGAACAACTCTTTGTTTACTGCTCTTCAAAAAGAGAATAAATTTATCCTTAAAGCCAATTGCCATGCTCATATTATTCATAACTGCCTAAAGCATTCACTAGACCAGTTGTCAATAGACGTAGAAAACATAATTTTGAAAGTTTATTCTCATTTTAAAATCTCTGCAAAAAGACGAGCTGAATTAAAAAATGTCTATGACTTTGTTGAATGTGAATTTTCGGACTTAATAAGACACATAACTACTAGATGGTTATCCTTGCTTCCCGCTATTCAAAACTTACTAACTGGTTGGAAAGCAATAACGACTTACTTTTCCGGAATTGATGACTGTCTAGAAGCGATCAAGACACTTTTGTTTAAAACAGATGATCAAAAAAGTGTGGTTGAAACGTATTTATATTTTTTAGATCATATGTTACCAATTTTTCAAGAAACTATATTACTACTTGAACCTAATAATACAACTTCAGTAAACTTATTTGATATTATGTCAAAGTTTAAACTTAAACTTGAAATAAGACTGAATGATAAATTTTTTGGAAATCACGTCCGCCGATATTTCTTAAAATTAACTGAAACTGAAAAACTCAAAATTGAAAACGAGTTTATTAATTTTTGTAGGAAATCATTGCAGCATATTGAAGGAAAATTTAGTTTTGATTATGAGAAAGATAACTGGGTCTACCTAGTATCACCGTTTTCTCTTTCACAAAATATTTTCCCCAACTTTTTAGTATTTGTTGATTTGGCTGAACATTTCAATATTGACATAAACATCGATTCATTATATGAAGAGATTATTCCATTGAGGAATAATTCCAAACACATTGTTAAACAGCATTCTTGGAAGGTTTTAAAAAAAACCGTAGAAAAATTGATGTTTTTATTTTCTAAAACTGAGGAAAAGACAAACCTTATTAAGATCATAGGTCTTATATTAAGCATACCTACTTCATCCGCATTTTGTGAACGGGTTTTTTGAGTAATGGCGTGGCGAAAGTAATAGAGCAACAGTAGATCTTATTAGAGCTGAGTTATTGATAAATATCAATAATAAAAGTTCTTGCATCGAATACTTTGAGTCTTTAAAAAATGATTAAGATTTTCTTCTCACAATTAAAAGCCAACAAAAATATAAGTTTAAAAAATAAATATATAAGTTTACAATGCTAAATCTTAAATCTTTTATATTATTTAATTTCTATATGTATTTTAATAAACTTTAGCCGAATCAAAACCATTTAATTTAAAAAAGGCAATACTGATATTCAATAGTTTGAACGTGAGAAACTACATATACAGTACAATTTTTAAAATGAAGTAATTATAAATTTTGTGATGTTATTTTATTTTTTTTTTTATTTTATTATGGCTAGAAATGCTATTTTTCTGTTACGCTATATTCGTTATTAATAATAAAAAGAAAGAGTTCCTGAAACTAAAAATGTTTATGTAAAACTTGTATTTTTTACTTTTATGTAATACTAGCTTTTGCCCGCTACTTCGTACGCGTGGATCTTAGAATAAAATAGGTATCTCAGTATATTTTTTTTTCCCACAACCGGTTCAAAATGGGGGGTATGCGTGGTATGAAAGCTACATAGCTTACCAGCTATACAGCCGTAAGATTTTTGGCTTCTGTATAATATTATTTCGAAGTATCATAACGGTTTAAAATGCAAAGTTGGAGATTTAAGTTCTAAAGAAATATACCTAATTGGAATGCCCACTTTCAAAACGATGCTACGCGCCGATACTGCTATTTATGGCAGCTCCGCTTCATCAGTTTTGGGCGTAAGTATTGCTCGTTCACCGTTCTTTATGGTTACATTATTTTTCGATTTCTGCTTTCGCTGAATGGGAAATTTTCTATATGGTGGTAAATAGCGCCATCTATAATGTTCTTGATTTAACTTCTATTCAGAACGACCAACTTATTTCTTTTCATGTATATGTAGGTACGTGTGGCGCTATTTTTATGATTTCCAGCGCCATTACGTAAGTGAGACGCTAACTTCTTTAAAATCTTTTAATTTTGCGTTAAGTTCATTGAATAACGTTCGATTGCAGCAATATTAAACAAACGACCAGAATTATATATTTTCCTGCAATAAAATGTAGCCTTTATTTTAAGTTGGGGTACTACCAATAAATCTGCGAAAACCGCATTCAATTCCATGCAGTAGTTTTTGCGTGATGCGCGTACAAACATACAGACCGACAGACAGACAGACAGACAGACAAAAATTCTAGAAAACGGTTGTTTTGGCTTCTGCGGGTCTAATAGAGACTCCCCATATTAGTTTTGCATCTATATCTTCAATGTACAGACATCGACCCGTTACAATTTTATTATACATATGTATAGATTAATAAAGCAAATGTTTTTGTGACTTTTTTTTTTCTGTTCTGAAAAAATACTGTCCTCCTTCGTGTCCAAACAAAGTTGGGAACCCTAGTCCGTATGTCTGTCTGTCTGTCTGTCTGTATGTATAGAGACCTACAGCCCAAACGGGTGAGCCGAATTGCTTCAAACTTGGTATATAGAGGTTTTTAGGTATTGTACAGAGGGGAAATTGAAATTTTTTTTTAGCTCAAAAAATAACGGTACCTGCCATACAACCTGTGATAAAGGCTGAGGGGAAGGGAATGGTGGACATTGAAGCGTTTAACGGTAAATGATGGTAAAAAGGTGTTTGTCAAATGTCTCATTCGTTCCAGATATAAAGTTGATTTTATTTTCTACTAATTCTACTTTGGACAAAGGTTTTAATATGGTGGCAGACAATAATCGTTGTGAGATCAGAAAAGACAATGAGGTTGATGCAGTTGCATATCGGGAGTCTAGTAAGCTTTTTAGACTAGCTTTTAATGTAATTTTTACAAAAAATTTCAGTGCATCAAATACGGCATTAGTTTCGACCTTGGAATCCTGGCACCAGAGATTATGCCACCAAAATGTTGGTCATGTCAAAAATGTGTTGGCCGGTCAGAGTATAGCATTTAGTAAAGACAAATATTTCTTTTGTGAGGCTTGCATTTTCGGGAAACATCCTCGAAAACCTTTTGAGGCAAGCAGCAATCGAGCTAAATTGCTGTGTGAGCCTGTGCACACAGATCTATGCGGTCCTATGCAGGAGGATTCATATGGTGGTGCTCGTTACATGCTTTTATTTCGTGATGACTTTTCCAATTTTCGCAGGGTCTTCTGTATAAAATCTAAGACGGATGTACCAAGATTTATTGATATTTGCAACAGTTTCGTGCAGAGACTGGGCATTCCGTTGAGACATTACGCTCAGATAATGGCCTTGAGTTCATCAACAAGGATGTGGAAGCCATTTTGAGAAATCATGGCATTTGCCACAAAAAGAGTGTTCCCTACACCCCTCAGCATAATGGTAGAGCAGAACGCGATATGAGGACTGTTGTAGAGTTGGCCAGAACTATGATACATGCAAAGGATATGAGCTATACATTTTGGGAAGAGGCTGTTGCGACCACGGTTTATACACTAAATGGCACGGGACGGGATCCTCTCCAGAAAATGGTAAGACACCTTTTGAGTTGTGGTTCGGGAGGGTTGCAGAGATAAAGCATTTTCAAATATTTGGAATTGATGCATATATTCATGTGCCAAAAGAAAAAAGACGCAAGTGGTGTTCAAAGGCAAAGAAAGGCAAATTCCAAAGGTTTTACCTGAATGCAGAAAAGTTGAGATTTCAAGAGACGTTGTATTTCGAGATACGTCATCAAAAGTCGCCATTTCTAATAATGAAGAAATCGAGAGCAATGAAAATGCATCCAAAGAGGAACCAAAAGTTTTAAACTTAGTGGAAGAAACTGAAGTCGAAGGTAAGCCAGAAAAGAAACCTGAGAGCCAAGAAAAGGAACCTGAGAGCCATAAAAAGGAACCTGAGAGCCATGAAAATGAACCCGAGAGCCGAGTACATTCGTCATTTGTGCAAGAGGCAGATTCGGCACCTGACGGGGCACATTCACTATCTGCCGAATGTACCCCATAGTGAAGTATTCAAAAATGGATTATAGAAAACTGTTTTGTTTTGTTTCATTCATGGTAAGCATGGTACGTAACTACAAAAAAAAAAGAGGACAGATTGAATATAAATGAAACTGCAATACAAAAAACCATTTCGGATGTAAGTCATGGGCGAGAAACTTTGGCTACAGCTTCCTTAAAGGATAAAAAAGCATGACCCATTAAGAGATATTTTGGATTCAGAAACTGAAAAAAAGCCTATCAATCAAAATACACATCCCAACAAGTCTTGACCAAAACCCAAGATGAAGATTTAGGGGAATATGTGAAGAAATGAGCATTTTACCAAAATGGACTGACGTATCATATGTTCAAAAAGTTTGTTTATGAATTCTTCATTTTGAATGAAGTCCCTCATCCGGAAAAATGGGATCGTTGCAAGAAAGCTTCCCAAGAATGGATCTCTGGTTTATCAAAAAAAAAAAAAAAAAAAACACTGAGATTCAATACGCTGAGTCACACCAGTCAGGTCAGATGGTGCATTTATTCAGGACTCAAGTTGTAGTGAGACTGAAGAAACGCATGTGACCACCTTGGGTGTTTGTAGAACCCAAAATAAAAGACATTTCCTTAACACTGAAGAGTGAAATCGAATTAAGGCTTTTTCATCCTACCAATCCGGCATCAACATCTATATCTCAGACTAAATATTGCTTTGATATCAATTTGACACACTACTACGTCAAGTAACCACAACATGTTTGTCTGATTTTCTTCATAAAGTGTTATGAATCACTTTGTTCCTTTTTTCTGCGATGAAAATATAATTTTATTTATACTGTTACTAGCTGACCCGGCGAACTTCGTTCCGCCTTAAATTGATTAAATGTCCCTTTTGAAAGTCGAGCCTCTCTTAAGAAAGAATTTCACAATTGATATTAAATTGATTAAAATTACTTTTATTTAAACGGAAATGATTAGGTCACTGCAACGATTTGTGATAAACAACGTTGTTTATTTTTTTGTCCGGTGCATAAACAAACAATGCAGATGGCTTTCCGACACGCGAACACGACACGTACAGTTGTCCATGTGAAAAGCAATATCATTGTGTCTCACATTGTTCCGTAAATCTTTCATTGTTCGATCAAGAGCCTCCAATGCTCACTTGTGTGCCATTGTGCATTAATCACAGATGATAATTTTGAAAGTTTTCAACACTTGTGCCATAGCAGAATTTCTTGAAATATTGCATGTTTGGTTCGTTATTTAACTGCAGATTCAGTTGCAATTTTAACGCTGAATGTGCTGTGCGACCACCTTCCAACAACGTGGCCGCTATCCAGAAGAGGCAACCGCAAGCGCGATGTCGGATCTTGACCGAATTGAAGCCAAAATCAACGAAAGGAAAAACGTTTTGCCAGTTCCACCAGTTGCATCCAGGGAGAATATGCCACCGTTACCGTCGTCAACCGCCTTCATCAAAGAGTCGTACACGTTCTTTTGATCGGGATTGAGCAGTGGGACATTTGTGCGAACTGTTTCTGTCAAAGCGTTTCGATCGAATTCTCGCTCACGTTGCAATTCTCGATTAAATGCATCGTTCGTTGAGCGATTGGGGGTTGGCATTCTCAGTTTACTCAACAGGTTGCTGCACATGAGCGTACACATGTCTTCGATCAATATCAGCACCTCGTTGCGGATCTCATCGTTCATTTGAAGTTCGGGATTTGATGTTGTTCTTCGAACTCGATGCAAAATATCGTCAGCCATGTTGTCCTTGTATTTGTCCCACAAAATGAGGGGGTTCGATGGAAAACATGTCGAGATGATGATGGCAGACAATGTACGAGGTTGATTTGCAGGCGCAGAAACTGTAGCATCGGCAAGTGTTGCATCCCAATGATTGTCGTTGGCAAGCAAATTCATCCGCTGACAGGCTTCTCTAAATGTGGCACACAGCACACCATCAACAGTCCGCAGGTTCTTGTACGATGTTTGAAAAGGCACATTGACCAAAAGCAATCGCAGATAGAAACAGTCGTCATTTTTTGGATAAACTTAAAAAAAAAAAAAAAAAAAAAAAAAAAAAAAAAGGGCTCCGTTGTGTGTTTACCTGCTTCAAAACAAATCCAACAAAAAATCCTCATGCAAATCGGATAATATTTAGCCAAGTTATGCTTGTACAAAGAACAATGTCATAATCTGGCGATATTTGTTCCGCAATTTTTTGTTTTAACTATTTTTAAAAAATACCGTTTAAAAATTCCGCTATGCGTTTACCTGGTTTAATACAAACCCAACAAAAAAATCCCCATGCAAATCGGATGATATTCAGCCGAGTTAGGCGCGTACAAACAGACACCAATTCATTTTTATATATATA
This sequence comes from Platycheirus albimanus, assembly GCA_916050605.2. NCBI lineage: Eukaryota > Metazoa > Arthropoda > Insecta > Diptera > Syrphidae > Platycheirus > Platycheirus albimanus. The sequence goes on along the minus strand of OU696697.1, from coordinate 69,100,141 downwards.
GATGAATTGTTGCTTTTGGGGTTTTTGTTTTTGAAATAAAAATTAAATATTACCTATTAGAAATAATTTGTTTTTGAGTTTTGAAGTAAAAGGCTTCTGTGCCGAAAGTGCCCCAATTTTTTTTTTTTTTTTTTTAGAATGCACTCGCACTCAAAGGGCTATTTATACCTTTATAATGAATTAACGTAAGCGAGCAAGGAGAGAGAAGGAATAGAAAGATAGGAAAGAAAGTTGGTACAGTGGTACAATGAATTGATTCGGCGAAACGACTTTTTTTGTTTAATAAAAAAATAAAATATACCTTGAAATTGTAAATAAAAAGTTTCCTGCTGCAGATTAAAGGCCAAATATCAGCCTATCATACAATGCTTTAAGCGTTTGACAAAGTTCTATAATTTGATTCTTATGATACATTAAAATTTTGGAGACGAATGTGCCCTGGTTCACCATACTACTTATAAGGCAAGTTATGCATTCGTCGAAAAAAAAAGTTTTGAGATAACAATCAAACATGACATAACGATGATAGCGAAGACGAAAAAAGATGGTCTAAAAATTCTGTCCGTCTGTATGTCTGTCTGTCTATCAGTCTGTCTATCTGTATGTATGTATAGACGTCTACAACAGTCCAAACGGGTGGGCTGAATTGTTTCAAACTTGGTATATAGAGCTGCGTACCAATATAAAAAAAAATATGTTTTTGTGTTTTTAAAAGCATTTTTTTTAAATTTATAAAATTAATTTTTTGAAACTGCTCTTTAAATTTTTTTCTAAAAATTATAAATAAATGTATGTGCTGAATAACTATGAACTGCCATTTTTGAATTTTTCAGAAAATTTTGTTCAAAAAATTTTTCAAAAAAACTTTTTTTCTCAAAAACCGCTCCACAGATTTTTATAAATTTATTCTCATAAATTTAAAAATCTAGCCTTACGGGATGGCACAAGTGATCTTCAGACAATTTTTTTCGTGTTTTTGTGAAGAAGTAGGTTCGGTTATTTTTGAATACCTTGGCAACAAAAAGTGATAGAGCCATACGGTTTTCAGTGTTGGATTTAAAATTTATGGGAGCATTGAATTCTGAGAACAAAAGTAATACTTAATTACGTAAAATTTTGGAAAAAATTAGTTTTAAAATAATTTTTTTAAATTTTTTTTCAAAATTTTGAGTTTGAAAATTAATATTCATTTAAAATTACAATAAATAAGTTAGTTTTTGGCTTTACAAAAAGGTATAGCATGGCTTTGTAGAAATTACCCTTATTTTTTAATAATTTATTTTCAAATTAAGGTCATGTTTTTAGAAAATTGCCCCTCCCGGCTAAACGGAGGGGAATAGACCCCCCTCCTATTCGATTTTTTTCTTGTCTCGACCCAACCTACAGGCTCTAGCTTTTTGGCACAACGCTCGTGAATCACCCTGTATATTATTTGAAACTAAACTATTTGGATTACCCGAATCCAAAACTAAAACGCGAATATATTTATTAAAAAGAAATAAACAAATGCACAGAGACGATGTGCAACACGACTTTGGAAATTACAATTGAAACGTCAAACGCCGCCCGGTGTGTTTAATAAAAAACAAAAAAAAAGAGATACACAAAAAAAACATGGTTGTCTGTAAAGTCGGTTTACGGACGATAATTTTACGTGATAACCAGTTCACAAAACACTTCACGTGTATAGGTATCTCTGAATCTACCAACCACCCACCATTCTTTAATTTTTTTTCACCCATTGAACACCAACCTCCTGCCACATACATCAACAAACATACAGCCCACCATTTTTGAACATTTTTTCCTCCTCCCCCACACAGTAAATCCCCCCTTCCTAACCACTACCAATCACCACACCAACTACACCCAACCACCCACTATTTTTGACAATTCCAGCCACCCCCCCGCCCGTACACCAAATTCAACCACCCACTCCACCTACAACCACCTGCTACTCACCCACCCCTACCACCGCCGCCAACCACCCACCACAACTATTTTTGTTAGTTTCTTCCACTACTCCCCCTCCAATCCCAACTACCCATTCCAATACAAATACTGGCCACTCACCCACAAATTTTAACATTCCCCCCCAACACCAAATCACCCCCCAACATTACCAACCACCAACCACCTACAGCCACCAACTAACCACCCAAAGTTTTTGACAAATCATCCTACACCTCATCACCCTCCCTCCTCCCCCCTTCACCGCCACCGCCAAGTGCCCACCCCACCTACAACAGCCAAGCAACCACCCACCATTTGTGACATTTTTTGCTCATCCCTTAACCCAAACACCAACCTACCACCCCCACATACAACCAACAGCCCACCATTTTTGAAAATTTGTTCCTCCTCTCCCATACAATAAAGCCAGCCCTTCCTATATACCACCAATCACCAACCCACTATTTTTGCCAGATCCCCCATGCACCAAATTCAACCACCTACTCCACTTACCTGCTACTCACCCACCATTTTTGACAATTTTTTCCTCACCCCACCCCCTCCCCAGTACAACTATTTTTGACAATTCCTTTCACTATTCCCACCAAGGAACCACCCATTAGCTTTGACAAAATTTATCTCACCACCCAAACCAGCTACAACCACCCACCATTTTTGACAATTTTACCTCTTCCCGACATAACCCCCCCCCCACCTGACCCACACACACTCCCACCACAACCAACCAACCACCCAACACTCTCCCCTTCCACTTTATCGTCTTTCTAGGCTATGAAAGCAGCTAGGTAACGTGACCGTGACTGTGACTGTGACTGTGACTGTGACTGTGACTGTGACTGTGACTGTGACTGTGACTGTGACTGTGACTGTGACTGTGACTGTGACTGTGACTGTGACTGTGACTGTGACTGTGACTGTGACTGTGACTGTGACTGTGACTGTGACTGTGACTGTGACTGTGACTGTGACTGTGACTGTGACTGTGACTGTGACTGTGACTGTGACTGTGACTGTGACTGTGACTGTGACTGTGACTGTGACTGTGACTGTGACTGTGACTGTGACTGTGACTGTGACTGTGACTGTGACTGTGACTGTGACTGTGACTGTGACTGTGACTGTGACTGTGACTGTGACTGTGACTGTGACTGTGACTGTGACTGTGACTGTGACTGTGACTGTGACTGTGACTGTGACTGTGACTGTGACTGTGACTGTGACTGTGACTGTGACTGTGACTGTGACTGTGACTGTGACTGTGACTGTGACTGTGACTGTGACTGTGACTGTGACTGTGACTGTGACTGTGACTGTGACTGTGACTGTGACTGTGACTGTGACTGTGACTGTGACTGTGACTGTGACTGTGACTGTGACTGTGACTGTGACTGTGACTGTGACTGTGACTGTGACTGTGACTGTGACTGTGACTGTGACTGTGACTGTGACTGTGACTGTGACTGTGACTGTGACTGTGACTGTGACTGTGACTGTGACTGTGACTGTGACTGTGACTGTGACTGTGACTGTGACTGTGACTGTGACTGTGACTGTGACTGTGACTGTGACTGTGACTGTGACTGTGACTGTGACTGTGACTGTGACTGTGACTGTGACTGTGACTGTGACTGTGACTGTGACTGTGACTGTGACTGTGACTGTGACTGTGACTGTGACTGTGACTGTGACTGTGACTGTGACTGTGACTGTGACTGTGACTGTGACTGTGACTGTGACTGTGACTGTGACTGTGACTGTGACTGTGACTGTGACTGTGACTGTGACTGTGACTGTGACTGTGACTGTGACTGTGACTGTGACTGTGACTGTGACTGTGACTGTGACTGTGACTGTGACTGTGACTGTGACTGTGACTGTGACTGTGACTGTGACTGTGACATTTTTCTGTGCGTGCTGCCCATATATTCCAAACCGATTTATTAGACGTTATCACGTCAAAAATATATTCTTCGCCTGACAGCAACTGCAGTGCTGTCTCCCGTTAGCTCAGCTGGGAGTGGGTTCGATAAGAACGATATTTTTATTAATCGCGCTCGATTATTAAAATGTAAATAGTTGTTGGAATAATAGGTGGGTAGGTAAATATATATGTACAGTAGCAGTAGTGTACCTATATATGAAAGTGGGCGCCAGGAAACTTTTATGGTAGTTTGCCTTACCAATACTAATCTGAAAAGTGTCTTCAATTTTAAAAGAAATAAACAATTGAATTATTCCAAAGGGAAATTTGAATCTTTTATTGATTGTGAAGGGAATGGTCTGGGAAACCTTGGCAGAAGGCCTCTACAAAACCCAGAGTCTTTTCAACAAAAAGAAAAATAGAACAAAGATGTTTCGAGGTTAGCAGAAGGCTAATTCTCGAAACTAAGAATAAGTTATGACAAAAATAAAAACTGAAAACAATGTTTTGTGTCCCGGTGACACAAAGGAAAATCACAATGGTAATGGAATGTACAAAAGAAAAAGGTCACGCGAGTCCCACAATCTTGGGAGGAAAACGAATATTCAGCGAAGGCCTACACAACTATTAATATATTTGCCCCACATAGGGTCACAAACAAAACGAATTGAACAAAATTACTACACAACTAAAACAAGTTAAAGATATTCCTGGACACAACCAGACACAGGAATACTTAGCTTGGCACAATATGGGTCTTTCCAACAAGAATATAATCCTCACAGCAAATGCAAATCTTTACTTGAGGTTTTCTTGTTCCTCCCTCGTTTTCTTCTTTATAAAATCACTACAACTTTTACTTTTCGCTATTTAACCAAAACTTGTCGTTTTTCACCTTTCTTCTGTTCTTTTTCAAGTCCCAAAATTGAATTCCCATTCAAAAATGGAGGCTTGGCTTGTCCACTTCGCCCCGACCATATAGCCATCCTCTTCGGATCTTTTGCGTGGTGGTGTTCTTGTCTCAGTCATACAGCAGCATATCGCCCATATATGCAGAGACGTGCGACTGAGAGCGGTGATACAACCATTGCACGCGATCCTATGCGTTGGGATTGCGATCCTCGTAGGCTCAGTGGACGTGTTCAGCCGTATAATGTCAATTTATATTTTATTTCAAAAGGCAAGTGAAAAACTACGACACAACGCACAAAGTCCCCAGCCCAAACCAGGCCCAAATTAATTATTTTGGGAAGAATATTCTTGTTGGAAAGAAACTTAACCATTTTCCAACTAAAATGGTGGAATTTATAAATAAGAAAAATCTTAATTTTGTAGACCTTCGCGCAGAAAATATTAAAAAGGGAAAAACACATCATTGTGATCTTTCTTTGATGTCCGACACTTTATGGTGTGATTATAGTTCACACATTGTTGGACATGAGTCATCTTCATGCATTTCTGCTGTTTCGACCTTCTGTCGACAACTCAATGACTTGGTGGCTCTTCCGCCTTTCGTAAAATAAGGTGGACATCCTGTCCAACACCTTTGATGGAACCTAGATTGGTTACTCTTCCAAAATACCTAAAGAGCAGTCCTCTGGCTGATGCTCCAGGTTTCTACTGCACTCTTTAAAGCATTTTGGAACCGCAACAGGAAGGGATTAGGAAACAAAAGTTATTAGAGGAAATGGGTTGGCAAAACTTGTTGTGGTAAAATTTAATGCAACAAAAGTGTCAAGTAGTTTTGATTTTTTGCAATGATGGAGTGGGGTCAGGTTATTTTCGAAGTCTGTCTAGTTATGATTTGTCTCTATTAGGTGCATAGCAAAATTCGATTTAGAATTTTTGTTGGGTTTGTGTTCATTAATTCTATCAATGAATGCTCTCCCTGTTTGTCCAATGTAAAATTTGTTGCAATCATTACATGTCAATTTGTATACACCCGTGCTTGTTTTATTGTCAATTATCTTTTTATGTTTCAAAAGTTTTGATAAGTTATTGTTTGTTTTAAATGATATTGTAGTTTTGTTTTTTGAATTTGTTTTTTATAATGTGTGGTAAAATATTAGTGTATTCTATTGAGATGTATTTTTTTGTTTCTGTTGTGTTGTTGTTGTTTTTGTTTTCGGTTTTTCTTCGTTTTGCTTTCTTTTTGTCGATTAAGTTGTTTGGATTATATCCATTCTGGTGGGCGATGTACTTTATAGTGTTTATCTGAGATGAGATTTATCTCGAAACGCGTCGTAGCTTTAAATTGAATATTGAAGTTGTGTAAAAACATGGTATTTCTTAAATAAAAGATACATTTATAATTTTAAAAACTTTTTATTTATTCATTTATCCCAATTTTGAAATTCAATTTAATTTTGAGTTCAGTTATTTTTAGTAAGGCAGACAAAAGTAAAAACATTGTCATATTCAATAAACAGGAGTACTTCGAAATAACTGAAGAATTCATAAAAAATGGTCCATATGAATAAGTTTTTTCTAACCCGTTGACAGGAATGATAAAAAGAACTAAAGAAGCTATCAAAAAAGCAGTAAAAATTTTTAATAATCCAAACCTATCTAGAAAATTAATCGTGTCAATTCCAATTTTACCACGTTTTTATTCCCAATTGAAGTAACATAAACCAGGAAAACAAATAAGACCAATAACATCAACAACTGGATCAATACTTACGAGACTTGAATATTGGTTGTTAGAAAAATTTAATAATTTTCCAACGAAATTTGAAACAGCATCTATAAAAAATGGAATTGAATTTGCAGAAAAAGTTAAAGAACTTAAAATAGCAAGCAATGAAATTCAAGTTTTATTTGATGTTGTTTCGTTATATCCAAATGTTCCATTTGACGTAACTTTAATTTTTCTAAGAAAATGGTTAGAAAGAAATTCTCTTAAGCCAGAAGCAATTAATGAATTAGAATCTCTTACAAAACTATGCATGGATAAAAATTGGTTTCAGTTTAATAAAAAAATTTATCGACAAAAATTTGGTTGCAGTATGGGATCACATATGAGTCCTTTCTTAGCAAACTTATTTATGTCACATTTAGAAACTGAAATGAAAACCCAAGCAAACTTTCCAAGAACTTGGTTCAGATATGTAGATGATATTTGGGCAATTGTCAAAAAACATGAGCTCCGTAACTTACTAAACAAATTAAAAAAATCTAATTACCCTTCTATTAAATGTACATATGAAGAGGAAATCGAAGGAAAATTGAATTTTTTGGAATTAACTGTTATCAGAAATGAAGAAAATTTTTAATTTGATATTTAACGAAAGCCAAGAAATACTTTGAGATATATTTCATTAGATTCCTTCCAATCTTTTGAACATAAGATATCAGCTTTTCACTCTATGATTTTTAGAGCTCTTAGTTTAAGAGCTAGAATGCTAATTCCAAAAAACCCTCTGTGTGACCTCATAAATAATACTATGTACCCAGTTTGAAGCAAATCGGTCCAGCCGCTTAGGCTGTAGGTAACTATACAGACCGACAGACATACGGATAGACAGACATACAGACAGACAGGCAGACAGAATTGTCGGACCCACTTTTTTGGGTTTTTTTATCATCGTAATGTTATGTTTGATTGTCAAAAAAAAAAAAACTTATAGTTCCTATAATCGCAAGTAAAAAGGGAATAGGGTATTCAACAGTTCGTTGAAAACGCACTGTAGTTCTCGCTTATGTTTTTTATAGCTTTTGATGATATATATACAATTTTAAATGAGACACAAGTCTCTGGATTTTTGCATTAATGCAGATGATGTTTACATTCTCTCCAAGATCAACGATTGAAACATAGGCAAAAACCTTTTTACAAATGCTTTAAACGATATCCTAGACTGGACAGTACTCTCCAGAGCAAGACTTTCGACAAATAAATATAAAACACTTCATGTACGTACGAGTATGCCGTAAACGATATATGTTATTGAAAGCAACATTGTATAGATCTTAAAAAGGCCATAGCTGCAAGCACTAATATTATTTAATATCTAGGTAGTAAAAAAAGTAGTAATCATATTAACACCTTATCATCAATCACAAAAATGTTAGTCTTTAGCAAAATAAATTGTATTGCTTATGTATATATGGTAACTCCCCAAACAACTTTAAAATCCATCAAACCAACATATCAACAAGCTGCGAGGAGAAGCATCAACGACTTTCCTACAACCCCGATAAAAAAAAACATCTTAGCACAAGCAGGACTTCCCACCATCGAAGAATAAGAAGACACATTATCACATTGACACTATCGGCCAAGTTGGCTTTTTCCAAAAACTCAGTAATTGATAAGGACATTTTGCAATCTACATCCCACAAATTAAAATAAGGAATCCCATCCGCAATAAAAAAATAACCTCGACAAAGTCACGCAGATGGATCTCCCAACCAATCGACCACACAACGTGTTATCAACCTATCATTCCTGGTCTATAAGGCCACAATCAACCATAATGACGCTAGCAGATTATAAATAAAGTACACGACTGGGTCGGACGAACTTGCTCTAACGTGTGGTCTTATGGTTTGAGATTTAGGAAAAAAAGCGGGGAAAAATTTCAAAAAACCCCTTTGTATCACATCATAATAATATTAAGTACCAAGTTTGAAACGAATAGGTCCAGCCGTTAATGCTGTGGTACCAATACAGACAGACTGACAGACAGAATTGTCGGACCCACTTTTTTCGACTTCTCTATCATCGTAAGGTCAAGTTGATTGTTATTGTTTTTACTAATGTATATATGACTTGCCTTATAGTACCTACCTACCTATAATTGCAAGTAAAAATATAGCAACAGCAACTCTATACTTTACTCCGTTGTCTGTTCACCAGCATTTCCTCCGACCTTCGATCGGATGGATGAAACGTAATATTTACCGACGGCTCAAAACACCAGAAAATACAACATTCGCCGTCACTCGAAGAGGGGGCCATCCTTTGCGTTGGAAAGCTTACTCAATTTGTATCCATCTTTACAGCCATGGCATTTGCCATCTTACAAGCTTAAAAAGAAGCCCTGAATCATCGTGGGAAACATGTAATTTACTCCGATAGTAACTCTGTGCTCTGTCGTCTAAGCTTTAATAACCCCAACAAGAACACCGAACTCATAACCGATATCCGAAATAAACTCATTAAATCGCTTAAGAAATTGAAACTAATGCGGGTCCCTGGACACCCTCGCATCCAGGGAAATGAACACACCGACCATACGAAGCTAACTTAGCTCAAAATGTGCCACTTTTACTATTCAACACCTGCACCAAATCTAATTAAAAAAATGAGATACAAACAAAAATCAAGTCTTATCAGCTTCTTAAATATAACTCTAATCACTCTTATTAGCTACCACATATCCTCAAAAATTGTGCAGTATCTAAATCAAAATCGGAGCTGTTTCTGTGGACTTCTGGGAATATGATTTAAATTAAAAGATTTTTAGGCAGTTAGCGTCCCGCTTACATAATGGCCCTGTAAATCATAAAACTATAGCGACACACTTGGCTTGGTGAACGAGCAATATACTTATGCCAAAAACTGATGAAGCAGAGCTGCCATAAATCATAGTATTTAAGAAAAAGTTGAAGGGAGACTATTATATGTGTTATTCGGTGGAAATTCTAAACTCTATTTCTCCCCGCGCGTAACTTCGTTCCGAATGTATGGAATGGAAGCCGACTGACAGTTATGTTACTTCGAAATAAAATTATATAGAAGCCAAAATGGTTACAGGTTATGGAGCTGGTAAAGTATGTAATAGTTTTCATTATCACGCATAACCAGAAAAAAAATTCGGTGTGCCAACTTTTATTCAGTTGGGTGCCACAGAGTGCCAAGCTATTAAATCCAAGTAAGAAAATCAGATGTTCAAACAAGAACTATGTATATTAATATTTCTTATTAATAACTAGCTGTCCTGGCAAATGTTCGAGTATGTACATTTAAGGGGGTTGTTTGTAGTTTGCATCTGAAAAAATAATGTTTAAAAATTCAAAATACCTGTTTCCAACATTATTTCAAAAACAAAATTTTTTTTATAAAAAAAAATTATTAAAAATCAAAAAAAAAATAAATTTGAGAATTTTGAAATGCCATGTCAATAACGTTAATAACTTATTGTTTTCAAAATTTTATTGAAATCGGATTTATATTTTACGAGAAAACTTGATTTGAAAATTTTAGTTCTATGAGAGGTACCATTATAAGCAAATTCTGAAATATTTTCCAACCAAGAAATAGACTATTCTAAAAAAATTGCATTCTGAAAGTTTTATCAAAATCGTAAGAGCGATTTTTGAGGAAATCAAACTTTTTGTTTAGGATTGCATGGCAGGTAGTGTATTTTTGGACTTATATAGCAAAAAAAAGACCTCCCTAGAGAATACCAAATAAATACAAAATACCAAATTTGAAGCAAATCGTCCCATCCGTTCAGGCTCTAAAGGTGCGAACAGACAGACAGACGGACGGAATTTCTAGACCCACTTTTTTCGACTTCTTTATCGTAATGTCATGTTTGATTGTTAGAATTTTTTTTTGCACGAATCCATAACTTGCTTTATAGTAGGTACATATAATCGCAAGTAAAAATCGCCCTATACACAGCTTGTTAAAAAATCATTATTGGACACTTCTGACATTTTTACTTGCTCTATAGGGCAAGTATTGGTTTCGTGCAGAAAAAAAAATCGAGGTTTTAATCAAACATGCCATTACGATGATAGAGAAGCCCAAAAAAGTGGTTTTCGCCATACCGTCCGTCGGTCTGTCTGTGCGGATGTGCGTATGTGCGTCTGTGCGCTTTTTCACGTCTTGCTACAGTCTAAACCGCTTGACGGATTTTCTTCAAACTTGATATATAGTAGTTTGAAGAAAAACGGTTGTCGAGGTTTTTTTTATTTCGTTTCAGCCCGGCTCAAACTGGTACCTTTCTAATAACGGTTTTTTTCAATTTGGATTTTCTCGAAAACGGCTCTAACGATTTCGATTAAACTCAAAAATTAGCTTACTTTAAGCATTTCTAACAAAACTGCGTTTTTCGTTTTTGGCTCAAATAATCCTAACGAAAATCAGGTTTTAACGCCTTTTTTTCAGATGGCCATAAGTTCGCATTGGCTTGATTGAATTGACTCAAACTTCGTTCGGCATCGTTCTTTATAGTGTTCTATTGGATGGCTTTATAAATTGTTCAGTGAAGCGTTTCTAAATGGTAGCTCCCGTACAACGAGCCGTTGAGTTTTAGCCAACTTTTTTTGGTTTTTTCTAATTTGCTCGAAAATGGCTCTAACGATTTTAATTAAACTTTGTGTGTTATATTCTTTTACTGTTTTTAAGAGAACTGCGTTTGCAGTTTTTGGTTAAAAATGCAAATAACGGAGATCTGCTCTTAACGGCTTTTTTTTAAATGGCCATAAGTTGTCAACGGTTGCATCGAATTCACTCACATTTTGTTTAGTATAGTTTCTTTCAGCTTCCTATCAGATGGCATTAATTTGTTTTCAGTTTCTTTTTTTTAAATGGTGGCTCCTATACAAAGAGCCATTAGTTTAGGCCAATTTTTTCGTTTTTTCTAATATACTCAAAAAAGGCTCCCCCGATTTTTATGAAAATTTTTATGTAACATATATAGAATACTTCAAAGAAAACTGCATTTTTAGTTTTTGTCTATACGTGATAATAGCGGAAATTTGATTTAACAGTATTATTAATTTGGCCATAAGTGGACATTTGTATCATTTACAACACCCAAAAGATGACATCATAAATTTAAATATTAAAGGTTTCTTAACGTTAGCTCCCGTATATCGGTTTTTCCAGTTTCAGTCAACATTTTGTAGGTTTTACCAAATTTTTCAAAAATTAGTTGTTCTTATTGATCGAAAAGTTTGTTTTCATCGTACTATTGCACCCACAGAGCAAGTACGTGCGACCCAGTCTTGCATTTTATTTCGAACGTATATACCAGTGCCAGTGTTGTAAGCAATCATTGTAGTCGACTTTTTTTAAGGGTTTACACAAAGAAGTTACAAATGTGAAAAAATTGGTTCAGTTTGTAATGTTTGTTATGAATTTGTGACATATATGATATTTAATTTAAATAAAAAGAACTGTCAAATTTTAAATTTTTGAGTGCCAATGGGTGCCACAGTGCCAAACTCATTTGATAGTGCCAGTTTGGCACTAAAGTGCCTGTTTCTGCAGCGCTGCATAACCCCCAATTATAGCGATTTCACGTTTTAGAGTGTGTTTCGCCACGACCATCTCAGGACGAACAATTCCGCACACGGACAACTATAGTTTGCTTTTTCCAGCGTCAAAAGCTCAGCGGGATTTTCAAAAAATAATAGAAGGAAAGTTAATACTGTAATATGTACATTGATTGGCCCTTAAAGTTCAATCACTAAAAACTAAAAGAAATACTTTTCTTGGAAAAAAAAACAGTTTATGTATCTCAAACGACTTACGAGGCTATGAAGTTTAACCGTCGATTTATATATTCTGACTCAGAATCAAAAGCCTAGTTGATTTAGCCATTCCCACCCGTCCGTCCTTATGTATACTCTCGAGAGGCCGCAATTTTTGAGCTTGATACCTGAAATTTGGTTTATATAATCTTTGATTCAAGAGTAAGGGGCCAGTTATAGCGATACGGAAAACAAAACCGAAAACATTTTCAAATTTAAAATTTAGTATGTTATGGTTCGATTTAAAACATAAATGCTACACTGGTCAATGGTAACCAACTCAGAGAATTTATTTTGGAAATACAAATTTGAATTGAACTTGTAACAAAAAGTATTTGATCATTTAAAATTATTACGAACAAAAACCATTTTCTGAATTGATTGCCATCGATCAGTGTAGCATTTGTCTTCAGAATCGAATCAGAACATACAAAATTTTCCATCTGAAAATTTTTTCGGTTTGGTTTTCCGTAGCGCTATAACTGGCCCCTGAGGCTACGTTCATGAACCAAAAAAATCCGCCTACAATCACAATTTTTGTTAAACGACCTCAATTTGGCAAAATTAAATTATTTTTTTGTACAGTTAAGATAAAAGCACTACTCTATTTTTTTGCACCCGCAAGGTTAAAGTAAATCTTTTTCCAATTAAATAAATTTTCATACGAAAACATCAATATTGTTTTTATAAACGAACAATGCTTACATTAGAGCGAAAAACATTAAATTTTGTAGGTATTACTTGTACATAAACATCTTGGGATGAAATCAAAAAAATTGACTTTGGACGTGTCTCAACGCCTACGCCCACTTTTCATGATAAACTATAAAAAAATTGTTCTCTTAGTCGAAACTAAGAAGCTGGTGTATGAAAAAACATTATTGAATTTTCATGAAATAACGAAAAACGTAGTTTTAAAAATGTAAGGTTCCATTTTGATTTTTAAGCTCATACTAATTGCCCTGGCAATAAAAAGTCTCAACATTGGGCGTACCAGGTGCCACACAATTTTTACTTGCGATTATAGGTACTATAAGGCAAGTTATGCATTCGTCGAAAAAAAAAGTTTTGATATAACAATCAAACATGACATTACGATGATAGCGAAGACGAAAAAAGATGGTCTAAAAATTCTGTCCGTCTGTATGTCTGTCTGTCTGTCTGTCTGTCTGTCTGTCTGTCTGTCTGTCTGTATGTAGCCTACAGCCCAAACGGGTGGGCCGAATTGCTTCAAACTTGGTATATAGACTTTTTTAGGTATTGTACAGAAAGGAAATTGAAATTTTTTTTTTAGCTCAAAAAATAACGGTACCTGCCATACAACCGTTACGTTAAAGCTTATTTTTCTCAAAAACGGCTCTAACGATTTTTAATTAAAAAAATCAGTGTTGCTTTTTAGGTACGACCAATCATATGGCTGAAAAAAAATTTTAAAAAATGGCTAAGAACGGTACTTTCCATAGGACCGTTTTTTTTGCTTTCGACTATCTCGAAAACGACTCAACCGATTCTTTCGAAATTTCACACACATATAGCTGTAGGTAGCTCAATTTGTATTGCATACCAATATTTTTGTAAAATATTTTTTTGTATTTTTAAAAGCATTTTTTTAAAAAAAATTTACAAAATTAATATCTTGAAAACTGCTCATTAAATTTTTTTTTTAAATTTTAAATAAATGTATTTGCTGAATACCTATGAACTGGCGTTTTTGAATTTTTTTTGAAAAATTTTTTCAAAAAGTTTTTCAAAAAAAACTTTTTTTCTCAAAAACCGCTCCACAGATTTTTCTAAATTTATTCTCATAAATTCAAATTTATCCAAGAAATAAAATGGCGTACTTTTTTTTCAGCTCAAATTAGTTTAAGTATTTATTTAAGAATTTTGAAAAATTTATTTTGATCAAAATCTCAAGCCCCAAGACCACTGTCACACATTAGAGCAAGTTCGTGCGACCCAGTCGTGCATTTTATTTATATTGCGCCAGCAGTAATTGAACATCTACATCGGCCATACAAAATTAATGTTATTGAATTTTTTCCTGTCTAGTCTGCTAAAGAAGAATTTTGTTTCTCACACTGGAACAGCGGCTGGCTCCCAGTAGGAAATATCCAAAAATTCACTAGTGAAGAAGCTGCTTTTTCCTCGAGGAAAAGAAGTATCATCAATGATTTTTCTACTGAATCATGTGATGAATTTAACATGGGCTTGTCATTGGAGGGAAGTACCTGCACCCATTCTCGATGAACCTTTTGCGATGAAATCACTGCACCCATGGAATCTTCGAATTCATGAGTTCTTTTTTTGAGTGAAAAATTGGTTCTTGGGATGTGATGCTTTCATCACAGAATATTAATTCATGAAAAATGCATAATTTTTTAGTGAACTTCCTCAGTGAAAGAACCATTGAAAATATGAATTTTTCACTGCTGAAATGTCTGCTTATCTAGAACTTGTTTTTTCAGTTATGAAAAGCAGTAAAACTACGGAATACCTAGTTTCTTAAAAGAAAAAAATTAATAAAATCAAAAAAAAAAAAAAAATAGTTTTTGTTTGTTTGTTTATTTTTAATTATTTTTTTAAAACAATGCCAAAGAAAAAAAAAAGTTTGCTGCTGTTCGAAGTAGAGCTGATCACTTCATGCGTGTCATCTTGGCGTTCATAAGAGAGCTAAAGAATAAAGAAACACTGTAATGAACTTCCAAGTCATGTAAAACAATTTATTAAGATTACCGTTGGTGAATTGTTCTCCTTGTTCATCTTTTGATTGGTCTAAAGTTTGTTTATATTATGAATATACACTTTATGAACACTTTTTAAAAACTGAGATACTTTCAATATACGCACGACTGCTGTAGTTAATGACCAAATCAAAACTAAATACTCTAGAACAAAAGAAATGACTCCCAACAAAAAAGGACCTAATTAACGGCGCCGACGACCGGTCGAGGGAAAGACAAAAAAAAGGGTTCATCTACTTTTGCATCAGAACATTTTAACGCGGAGGTCAAAATCTATTCAACAGGCAGAAAAAAGTAATCCAAAAGAATTTCAATTTAGAGTCTCTTTCCTCTCAGCTCAGGTAGAATATTTTGCCAAGCAGAGTGCATGAAAAGATACATTCCTTTTCATAAGCGATATCAGCACTGTTTTGCCGAAGTAAAGATAAGGGTTGTTTTGTGAGTATAGACTAGAAAAAGGATTCTAAAACCGATGAAAAGGTGCAGGAAAAATGTATTGCTTTCATAATTGAATTCCTTTGAGGTTTAGCGTTGTTGTTTTGTGTTTTCTCTACCTGTTTTGGCGAGCAAAGCAGAAGATGAATCTTAAATGGCGAACCGCTGAGCGGTTGCATGACTATTCATGTGTGAAATTAGTGAACTCCTTCTCATAAATGAAAATGACATAAATGATTTCACCAAGGACTTTTTCATTGAGGAGCAAATTTCCTACTGGGCTGCAGGGCGCACGCATACACATACAAAAATATAAGGAATAGGGTACCTATCCAACAATTTGTTGAAAGCGTACTGTAGCTCTAGCTTGTGTTTTTTTTTTCAAGTCATTTTCTTAGAAAATTGGCCCTCCTGGCTAAACGGAGAGAGAGCTCAAAATTCTTCATAATGGTTAGAAAAATGTCTAATTCGAGTTTTTAATGTTGGTTTTTATGCATTTTGTGAGAAAATTTACCATGGCAACGTATATTTTTTTTATATAATCGGAAAGTAGAGATTTCAGCACACCGGATTTTTTAAGAAAGCAGATAGCTATTTCGACATGAGATTTTTCGATTGAAAATTAGGGTGTTTTTTCCAAATTAAGTCAAAATTTGGTGAAAAAATTAATATTTTTAATCAAAAAAATTGCAGTTTGTTTGAGACATAAAACGGCAAGTTTTTACCACATTTTGTGAAGTAAAAATGTTTTTTGTAAAGGATAATAATAAAAACCAAACATTTTGTTATTTCAATTTTTGACATACATTTTGAGGTTATGTGAAAAAAGTGTGTTTACAAAAGTTGTAGATCTTTTAATAACCTACACCTTTGTGATTTAATTTTTTTCCATAGGACTTGTATTTTTGCCGGAAATCGAGATAGTCCGCTTTTATTCCTGAAAACCCTTAACCCCCCCCCCCTTTCCCACCCAATTAGCGATCGCAGATCGACCGTAATTTATTCATTCTTTTCATAATTGATGTATTCTCTTCCTTTTCTTACAAGTTTCATCCTACTATAATTTTTTTTTGGTTTCAAAACTTATCGACCCTGGTCCACTATATAATCGAGCTGAGACAAAATATTAGGGTTGCAGCGTAGTGCAGTTGGTAATTCCATGTTGCTGCTGCTACATGATTGTAAAGGCTTTGGTCATAATTCTTTCAAAAGAGGATAATTGAAATTTATTATGATTATTGTGGTGTGCAGGTTTTATAACGCTTCTATACTATTTATATGGCTTTCAACCCAGGAATATACCCGACCTAACATGCTCTCTTAAATATGTGTTAAGGTATAGATGATTATGAAATAAGGCATAGGAGGAGGAGTAGATTCAGTTATAAAAATGCAAAATATGTGTTCTATCATGGTGTTCAATATAAAAACGTGCGAGTATTTTTTTTAATGTCATGTTTGATTAAAACCTAGATTTTTTTCTCTGCACGAAACCAATACTTGCCCTATAGAGCAAGTAAAAACGATTTTACGAGAACAAAGTGATTAATTGTCCACTCAAAAAGACCATGCTGTTGTTTACAATGGAATGACTTAACCTAAGGTGAAAGGGGATAGAGATAGAGAGATATCTATGTAAATAAAATTTTTAAAAACTAATAGGGTTTTCACACCGAGCCGGAAACCCGGTTTTCGGCTAAAAGTTTTCGAAAACCTGAAAATCATTCACACCGGACTTTTCAAGTTTTCGTTTGACATTTCACTTCATTTTTACAACGACTGACTATCAAATTTTGAAATGAAAATATTTTCGGCTGCTATGATTGATTTTTTTGTTTGACGTTTATGCGCTTTTTAGGTGTGTTTGGAAAGAATCACAAGAAACTTAGGTGTGTTCTGAAAGAATCACAACAAACTTAGGTGTGTTCTGAAAGAATCACAACAAACTTAGGTGTGTTTACTTTGTATTCCAACAAGTTGTCGACAGGTTTTATATAAAACTAGTTGTTTTCGAAAACTTGTGTTTAGCAAAAATGTATGGTAAAACTTTTGTTTTCGTTCAGGTTTTGGGGGTTTTCAACGAAAACCGTGTTTTCAGCTCGGTGTGAAAACTCTGTAAGAGACAACCACTGGTATAGTCTTTATTTGAACACAATGGGGCATATTCATAGATGTTGTTTAAGTTGCTGCTAAGCTAAACTGGAGTTTAGCTTATGGAAACTTCATCAGGTAAACTCCAGTTTTTCTTAGCAACAGCTTAAACATCATCTATGAATATGCCCGAATGTGTACAAAGAACAAGGCAGAAGATACAGTGTTTTTTTTTTTAAATATTATTTTTCTCTTTTTACTTGCGATTATAGGTACTATAAGGCAAGTTATGGATTCGTGCAGAAAAAAAAATTTGAGATAACAATCACGCATGACATTACGATGATGGAGAAGTCGAAAAAAGTGGGTCTGGAAATTCCGTCCGTCTGTCTGTCTGTCTGTCTGTCTGTCTGTCTGTCTGTCTGTCTGTCTGTCTGTATGTCTGTTCGCGCCTCTGGAGGCTGAACGGGTGAGCCGATATTTGCTTCAAATTTGGTATTTATGATTTATTTGGCCGTCCCTCGAAAATAACGGCACCTGCCATACAATCTGAAGACAAAAATTGATTTTCTCAAAAACGGCTCTAACGATTTTGATAAAACTTTCATAATGCTATTTTTGCAAGAAAATCTATCTTTAAGTTTGACATTTTTTTTCAAAATTTGTCTAGTAGTATTTTTAAATCAAATTTTCTCGTAAGCCATACATTCGATTTCAATAAAATTTTGGCCACAGGAAGTCATTCATAATTTTATTAATATGGCATTTCAAAATTTACAAAAACTTTTTTTTTTGATTTTTATAGTTTTTTCAAAGAAATTTTTTGTTTTCGAAATATGTTGGAAATGGGTACATTGATTTTTTTTTAAATTATTTTTCAAATGTAAACTACAGATTGCCATATATTTGCATACTCAAATAAATTTCAAAATATTTTTTGAAAAAGTTTTTCAAAAATAACCTTTTTAAAAAAAACTGGTCCAACGATTTTCAATATTTTTTTTCCTAGATTGAGGTATAGCTTCGAAATTTTATTGCATACTTAGTTTTTCCGAGAAAACTCTTAAACTAATTTAAAAAATAAAAGAATTTTCGAAATAATTTAATTTTTTTTAATATCCATATATGCAGCCATTACGCAATTGCTTATCATAAGAACAAGTTCGTGCGACCCAGTCGTGCATTTTATTTTATTATTCTTCTTTCGAAGGTTTGAAGTTCATTGGCCACGTTGGGAGTAATATGAAACCAAGCGAGGAATCCATATGACATTAGCGGCCGAATCAGAGTCTTATACATGAGGATCTTAGTTTTAATTTTAACCTCCTTGGAGTTGAGCAGGGTTTTTAGGAGAGCAGCAGCAGCCTTGCTTTTTTGAAGTGCCAATCTAGCGTGAGGGTTCGATTTAAGTCTTTCTTTGAGGTTAATTCCAAGATATTTTATAGATTGTTTTAAAGGAATGGTATTCCCCTCCAAATAAAGTTTAAGTTCTTTACTCTCTCGAACAGCTAGATGGTGTCCTTTACCCGAAGCGTTCCTGAAGCAGATCAGCTTACATTTTTTTGAAGTTTATGTCTATGCCGCATTTTTTATAGTAAGAAATGATCGCAATTAAATGGTGCGTGACTTCTTTAAGCGCTTCATGTGGACGAGCGTGGTTGCTAAACACAATCGTGTCGTCCGCATACAGGATCGAATCAGAGTTTCTAAGATAAATAGGAAAGTCGTACAGGTACAAATTGAACAGGAAGGGCCCCAGAATATATCCCTGGGGAACTCCTGTGAAGATGAGGATGGGGGGGGGGGATTTTCTTTTTCAAAGCAAACCACCTGAATGGATCTATCTGAAAGAAAGCCCTGTAAAATTTTTATAAAGTTAACTAGGAAATTGAGACTGTGTAACTTGAATATTAACCCAGCGTGCCAAACTGAATCGAACGCTTTTGACAAGTCCAGCGCACAGGCTATACAGTGCAGCTCTTGTCTTGCAGCTTTGGTCTTGCAGAAATATCAGGGCATGTTCCGTGGAGTGGCCAGTGTTGGTGCATAACTATATCAGAATCAATTAAGAAATCTTGAGTTTTATCCTTTCGAAAATTTTTCCCATGTTTGGCAGAAGAGAAATGGGTCGGAAAGTATCAATATGATTAGAACCATTTTTTTTGTAGGGATGAGATTAGCATTCTTCCAGGACAAAGGGAAGTAACAATTATTGTTCATGCAGTTGTTGAAAATCGGCGTTAGGTGAGAAGATAAAGTGGTTTTGAATTTTCGTAACGCTGATTTCTTGTTATTTAATGCAGAGATGGTGGATTCAATCATGGAGGTCGAGGTGACGAAGTTGCCCAAGGTTGAGTCAGATTTGTTGGACGGTGAGAATGTGTTGATCGAGTAGTTGGAGGTCCAAGTGGAAAAGGAGCTATAAAAGGTGTTAACAGTTAGAGTGTGATCGGCGTCAGCTGCAGGCGTTTTTAGGGAATATGAATTAGCGTAAAAGGCTTGGAATGCCTCGGATTTCTCCATGGGAGTTGACAGTTCTCGTTGATCATAATTGAAAGTGTTTTTTCGGCCTGGGGACAAGTCCATTTAACTTTTTCCGAAATGTTCGTTAGTCTGAATTCTAACCCGATCCTTAATTATTTTAATAAGGCAGCTGATTTTGGCCGAAAGTTCCGCATAGTCTTGACTGAGTTTGTCCCCAAAACGATGAGAAATTCTTTTCCAAGCTTTTCTAATTTTTAGGAGGTTTAGTGTTTCGTCTGAAATTTTTTGATGGTTAAGACAAAAGGACTTGCGATTAGTATGCAAATTAATGCATTCGGACAGAGACTCCGTTAAAGATGATAGAATCAATTTCCAGATTCGATAGGTTTCTATCGGTAGGCGTGTGTAAGGACTCGAGTTTCGCGTCGAGGACACTGTTGCACGCGTCCCAATTGGTATTTTTAAAACAGACGTAGCTATGAGGAGGGGAAAAGAACAGGTTGGCGTTTTTAAAATGCAGTTTCATTTGTACAGAGAAGTGGTCAGAAATGGATTCAAGAGTAGCACAAGAGATGTTTGAATGAGCAGAGCGTAGGTTATGGGAGATTAAAAAGAAGTCTTTATGCGACCCCGATCTAGGTCTCGATGGCCCTTCAGCGGCAACTTTTTTTTTTTTTTTTTTTTTTTTTTTTTTATAATGCACACGCGCTCAAGGGGTTTGTTATAGCCCTTTTAATGATAAGTCACAGCGCGAGCGATAGGAAGTTAGGAAGGAAGGGAAAGGAGGTGTCGATGAACATTGATCTTGAATGTTTGAAGATCAAAATGGCAAGGAAAAATTGTGCCAGGCAATCCATTCCACATTCGTGTTGTACGGCTAAAGAAAGAATCTCTATATTTCACGGTACGTCCGAAATTGGGCTCTAGTGTAAACTGATGAGCGTTCCTAGCAAGACGAGTATTACGGGGGAAATGTTTAAGGGGTGGAACGCAGCTGGCTACCTCAAGTGAGCATTTTTTGTAAAAGAATCTGTAAAATAAGGAAAGACATGAGACATTTCGACGATGTTCGAGTGACGGAAATGTTTCCATAATGCTTCTCTCTCCTATCAATTTTAACGCTTTTTTCTGAACTCTGTCGAGCAGGTGAAGAAAAGTTTGAGAAGCACCTGCCCAGAGATGGGAGTTATACTCGAGTTTAGGGCGTATAAACGCTTTGTAAATTGTAGCCAGATCAGAAGGGGTGAAAAACTTCTTGCATCTATTAAGAAAGCCTAAGCATCTTGCAGCATTCTTGGCAATCTCAAGTATATGATCATTCCAACGAAGATTGTCACTAATACACATACCGAGTACTGATAGCTTTTCGGCCTCCTCGATACAAGTACCATTCATGGATAATGGCATAGGGGGTATGTTTAGCTTCAACGACAAAAGACAGCATTGAGTTTTCGACGCATTAAACTCCACACGATTTCTAGTACCCCAATTCACAATGCTGTTTAAATCGGAGTTTAATGAGCTTATCATACGATTTCGTTGTAATAACACGTCCGAAGGCGAAGGCCGTGAATTATCAAACGTATATGAAAAGCTGAGGGTTGAGTCGTCAGCAAAACAATTTAATGGATTAGAAGTCACAGACAAGAGATCATTTATAAAAATGAGAAAGAGAGTCGGAGACAGAACGGAGCCCTGGGGCACACCAGCATTTATTTTGTGGAGATCAGACTTGAAACCGTCTAATACAACTTGTATTGAACGGTCCAGAAGATAGCTTCTAATCCAACGAATAAGAGTATCATCGATACCAAATGCACGCATTTTCGATAAAAGAGCTTCATGCCAAACTCTATCAAATGCCTTTGAAATATCAAGCGCAATAATCTTGCTTTCGCCAAAGCGATGCACAGATTTGTTCCACTGTTCGGTGAGATATGCCATCAGATCACCAGTGGAACGATTGCTGCGAAAGCCGTATTGCCGGTCATTTAAAAGCTCCCGATCTTCGAGATATTTCTTGAGCTGACGATTTATCAGCGTTTCCATGACCTTGGAAAGAAGGGACGTAAGTGCAATTGGTCGGTAAGAGGAGGGGGAGGAGGAGTCACCTTTTTTTGGGACGGGCTGGACAAATGCTGTTTTCCATCTACTAGGAAAGATTCCTGAACGATAGGAGCGGTGGAAAAGCTTACGCAGTGGTTTTGCCAGCGATGAAGAACACTTCTTCAGAAGAATAGGGGGTATTCCATCCGGGCCAGCGGATTTGTGTATATCAAGATCTTGAAGTACTCTTGCTACTGTACGAGTGCGGAAAAATATCTGTCCCATAGAAAAATTAACGTTCTCAAGTACAGGAGGGGCATTGTTGCTTGCAGGCAACGTAGAACTTGCAGCAAAATGAGCTGCGAGCATATTGGCCTTCTCTGAAGAGCTGACAATAGGTTTATCGTCGACGATGAGCGTTGGAACTGATGATGACGTTGAGTTCTTGACGTTTTTTACAAATGACCAGAAGTTTTTACTGCCTTTGGGACATTGCAGAATTTTTTGCCGTAACTTCTGGTCATGTAAAAATTTCGTTTTGTGTATAACGGAGTTGCACGAGTTCCTAACTTGTTTGTGTTTCTTCCGATTTTCCTCAGTTGGGTTGGCTTTGTAGGATCGGAAGCTTACTTCTTTCAACCTGATAGCTTCTTTACACTCTTCGGAAAACCAAGACTTTTCTTTTGGTTTGATACATTTTGTTCTGTGAGGGACAAAAGTTCTCATTCCAAGAAAAATCACTTCTGTAATCATTTCAACACTGGCATCAATGTCATTATCGAGGAAGCATAATGACCAGTTAAAGTTGCGAAAGAAATTATTCAGACCGTCCCAGTTGGCTTTCTCGTATTGCCAAACGGTCCTAGTGGGAATTTTTTCTTTAACTGGATGGTTGGAGATCGAGAAATTAGCTGAAATGACACAATGGTCCGAGGTGCCAAATGGAGAAGTTACTTTAATAGTATATTTATCAGGATGGGAAGTAAGGAACAAGTCAAGAGTATGGGCGGAATGCCCATCAACATCCGGTATACGAGTAGGCTCATCGACGAGCTGGGTAAGATGGTTATACTCAGCAAAGATCTCGGTATACCTTCCTTCGAGTGTTGTCTGGCCAGAATATCGGAGCCAACTTGAATTGTGTACATTGAAGTCGCCCGTAATCACGACTTCAGTGTGAGGACAATGGGAAACAATTCGGGAAATTGAATCTGACAAAACATCTAACTCATCACAAGTAGACATGCTGTCAAGATTCGGACTCCTATAAAGAAAACAGTAATGAATGATATGCTTGCGGACAGTGAATTTGAGCCACAGGAAATTAAAGTTCGTATTAGAACAATGCCCATATTGGGGAAGGCTCTGGCAAGCAATATCATTCCTAACATAAACGACAAGACCATGGTGGGAAAAAAGTAATGGCACTAAGTTATATCCAAACAAACAAAATTCTGATAAATCAGTATTCTGTCCAACCTGGGTTTCACTTAATGCCAAAACAGCTGGCCTGTATTGCACAGTATGGGCGTACACAGAAAAGAAATTCTTTCTTAGCCCACGAACATTTGAATATACAACACAAAAATCACTTACCATTTTGAAAAACTAAACACAAAAGATTCAACTTTGACGAAACTAATTTCAGCCGTGCAGTATAGGCCCATATTAATTCCAATTATAAACAAACTGTCCTAGGTGTTATGCCCATAAAACAATTTGCAAACGGGAACTAATATAGACAAAAAACACGAAAGAAAACACATCAAATGCTGCTCACCATCCAATGCAAAACCTCTTGCAATAAGCCTCACAAGAGGCTTGCATTGTATAGAAAGCAACAGTTATGGGTGGCGCGGGTGGAGAGGATGGGTATTGTTGGATGCTGTGCTGCGTATGAGCGAGGTTTGGTGTATTTTTTCTTCTTTTAATTTTTCACTGGATTATTCTATTTTTTTTTCTAGTTTTGGGTAACGGAACGGGCTGAATTTAATATCTCATTTTAATTTAATTGCACTATGTATTGTAATTGTAAGTGGTATATGAATTCGGTTTTGGTTTTTTTTTTTTTTTATTGATTATTTTGGGTAGGTAACACACGCGCACAGAAGCAACGCGACCGCACACGACGAGTACTTGATCGACACCACTATACTATATCGAACTCCAGAAAACGTTTACTGGAGAACCATTGTGCAAAATGTATACCATTTAAATTGGATTTGTTGTCACCCCACATGGGATGGCGTGAGTTGAAATCCCCGCCATAAATGACATAGTCGTAATTGCTAACGCAGTCCAGAAGATTGTCGAGCGCAGATGGAAAATTTGGACCAGAATTGCAGGGGATATATATAAAAGAAAGAGCAAGAGTTTTAGAGCAGTTATCAATTGTTATGGGAATAATTGTGATGGTAGCGGAGATCACACTGTTAGGAAAAATTTTTCGGGAAAATTTCACATTGTTACCTATTTTTTTTTTCATTATCAGTTCTCGAGAGTAAGAAGATTATATCAAATCAAGCATTAACTTACAATCAGAGATTATCCAACACATATTATGTATAACATTTATTTAAGTTTGTAAATTGCAATCTGCTTCTTAACTGAATTTTTAAACCAAACTAACTTTGCATTTGTTCCCTTTGGCCAGCTGTGCCAGTTAACTGCAATTGCAGTAACTTTCTGCTCCATCGGTCAAATAAGTCGGCAAAATGAGAGTTATATTGTATTTTTTCTCTAAGAATGAACTAATATTTTTAACAGAAACTTGACATGCTCGCTCAGCTCAGTGCGTATTTCTCAACTGAACACATTTTCTTCCTGCTTCTTCTTTCCCCAATGAATGATACATACAAAAACAAACTCAGATTCACCAATAAAGTCGACGATAAGCGGGTCTCTTTCTTTCCTTAAGAAAACGATTGTTGGAGGTTTGGCAGCAGCGAGAAGATAATGCAAAAGAGGGACAAAAACAAATCTGTTCTATCCATGAATTTCGTAAGTCGGGATATTTCGTGTTAATGTTTTTGTTTTAATAAATATGTAATGTTGCTAGCTAAGTATGTTGTATGGAAAGAAAAGAACGATGCCGAAAGCATGCTGTGCTGTTGCATAATTTGTTTAGATTCATCTTGAAAAAAGTTTATTTGTGTTGAGAGTGAGAAATAAAAAAGATAAGTCGAAATAAATCGAATTGTATAGAGCCAACTCCTATGTACCAAGTTTGAAGCAAATCGGTCCAGCCGTTTAGGCTTTAGGTGCCGATACAGATAGACGGATGGACAGACAGACAGACAGACAATATTGTCGGACCCACTTTATTCGGGTTCTCTAATCATAGTAATTTTATATTTAATGTTATGGTTTTTTTTTACGGATGTTTAACTTGCCATAGAGTACCTATAATCGAAAGTAAAAATCGGCGAATGGACATAATTTTGAAATTTTGAATTCCTGAGATTTGATGTTTGCCCCATTAATATTCACAATAAGAAAGTAATTGATAGTAATATAGGTACTAATAATCAGAAATGTAACGATGTTTTGTTTTCCAAATCTAAAAATCATTGTATCTTGATTGACAAAATATAAATTCGTTTCCAAAAACGCTTTATCAATTTACAAACAAATTGCCTTTTGGGTAATAATATCAACAAATGTTTAAATATGTTTATACTTAAAACAACTTTTGCTGTAGATTGGGGGGAGACCGTGGGAAAAAGTAATTTTTTTTTACATTCAGAGTTCCTGCTCTTGCGATTATTCGAATAAAAAAAAAAAACATAAGCGAGAGCTACAGTACGTTCGCAATGAACTGTTGGATAACTTATTCCCAATATTTTTATATTTGTATGCGTTCGCCTCCCACAACCAGCCGATGTTCCAGTTTCACAAACGAAATTCTTCTTTAGCAGACAGAAACAAATTCAATAATATTAATTTTGTGTGGTGTGATGTTCAATTAGTGCTGGCACAATAAAAAAAGGCGTCTGCCACCCAAAGTAAAGACTTTTTATTGCCAAGTCAATTAGTATGAGCTCAGTGACATTCAATTTTATTCTCGCAGATCAATTTGAACAAAACAAGACAAAACTTAAATTTTTAAAAATTAGATTTTAAATGGAAATAGCGATTATGGGTGTTTTTAACAATTCTTGAACCACACTTTGCTACTTTACCAAGTAATTTAAATCATAGTGTTCGTCTGTTTACTTCAAAACTGCCACCGATAGTTAAAAACCGTTAAAAAATTAATGCATTATACGACTTTTGACGAAAACGCCCCTTAAAAGTGGGAGTGTTTTAGAAATTTGAAGCACTAACTGGGCTTTGATCATTAGTCAGTATTTAGGCATATGTGTAAAGCAACAGCTGAATCGAGCAGTTTTTAAACGATCTTACCTGAACAAAGGTATATGCATTTTATTTTTGTGTTCCATCCGATCGGAACAAAACTTTCACTTGAACCATCCCTGGACTTAACAATATTTAGCCTGAAAATTTCATAAAACTCCGTTGGGCGGTTTAGGAGTCTATACACGACATACATACATTCACACATTCAATTGTATATATGTATATACTAGCGGTACCCGGCGCGCGTTGCTACACCAAAAAAAAAAACACTAATGTATTTAATGTGAAATTAAATTTATTTATATATTTTTTCTCAATGCTAGCGGAAAAACAATATTTTTGGTCGTTTTGGTTGGTGTTTGATTTTTTCAACTCAGTTCCATAAATATGATGCTTTTATTCAGCGAAAGGAAAACATTTTTATAAAAAAGTTTTAAAAAAACTTTGCCAAAAGCCTGCATTTTTCTGTCTTCCACCCGGTCATTTTTGCTGATGTTTGAAACCCCTAAAAATTTATGAAAAAAAAAACAAAAAATATAGAAAAAAATTGAACCAAAATGGTTAAAAGTCTGCATTTTTTTTCCTTCCACCCGATCGGCATGAAACTTTCACAGGAACCATCCCTGGACTAAACTATATTTACCCTGAAAATATCATAAAGATCCATTGGGTGGTTAAGGAGTCCATACGCAACATACATATACATACATACATACATACATACATACATACACACATCCATTTACATATATATAGATGTAGATTACCTAATTTATTAATTAATTACAAAGATAAAGTGTTTTTTACCAAAAATATAGTTTACTAACGGTACCCGGCACGCGTTGCTACGCTAGAAAAATAAAATGCACGACTGGGTCGCACGAACTTGCTCTTACGATAAGCAATTGCGTAGTGGCTGCATATATGGATATTAAAAAAAAATTAAATAATTTCGAAAATTCATTTATTTTTTAAATTAGTGAGTTTTCTCGGAAAAACTAAGTATGCAATAAAATTTCAAAGCTATACGTCAATATAGGAAAAAAAAAATATTGAAAATCGCTCGACCAGTTTTTTACTTGCGATTATAGGTACTATAAGGCAAGTTATGGATTCGTGCAGAAAAAAAAATTTGAGATGACAATCACACATGACATTACGATGATGGAGAAGTCGAAAAAAGTGGGTCTGGAAATTCCGTCCGTCTGTCTGTCTGTCTGTCTGTCTGTCTGTATGTCTGTTCGCGCCTCTGGAGGCTGAACGGGTGGGCCGATTTGCTTCAAATTTGGTATTTAGGATTTATTTGGCCGTCCCTCGGAACAAATTTTTTATTTTTCCTCTAGGTCCAAAAATAACGGTACCTGCCATACAATCTTGAAGACAAAAATTGATTTTCTCAAAAACGGCTCTAACGATTTTGATAAAACTTTCAGAATGCTATTTTTGCAAGAAAATCTATTTTTTGGTTCGAAATTTTTTTTAAAAATTTGTCTAAAAAGCAACACTGATTTCTTACTTGCGATTATAGGTACTATAAGGCAAGTTATGCATTCGTCGAAAAAATAGGTTTTGAGATAACAATCAAACATGACATTACGATGATAGCGAAGACGAAAAAAAATGGTCTAAAAATTCTGATGATAGCTGTCCGTCTGTATGTCTGTCTGTCTGTCTGTCTGTCTGTCTGTATGTAGACCTACAGCCCAAACGGGTGGGCCGAATTGCTTCAAACTTGGTATATAGACTTTTTTAGGTATTGTACAGAGAGAAAATTGAAATTTTTTTTTTAGCTCAAAAAATAACGGTACCTGCCATACAACCGTTATTTTAAAGCTTATTTTTCTCAAAAACGGCTCTAACGATTTTTATTTAAAAAAATCAGTGTTGCTTTTTAGGTAGGACGAATCATATGGCTGAAAAATTTTTTTTAAAAAATGGCTAAGAACGGTACTTTCCATAGGACCGTTTTTTTTGCTTTCGACTATCTCGAAAACGACTCAACCGATTCTTTCGAAATGTCACACACATATAGCTGTAGGTAGCTCAATTTGTTTTGCATACCATTATTTTTGAAAAATATTTTTTTGTATTTTTAAAAGCATTTAAAAAAAAAATTAAAAAATTAATATTTTGAAAACGGCTTATTAAATTTTTTTCTAAAAATTTTAAATAAATGTATTTGCTGAATACCTATGAACTGGCGTTTTTAAATTTTTTTTCAAAAAGCTTTTCAAAAAAAACTTTTTTTCTCAAAAACCGCTCCACAGATTTTTATAAATTTTTTCTCATAAATTCAAATTTTTCCAAGAAATAAAATGGCGTACTTTTTTTTCAGCTCAAATTAGTTTAAGTATTTATTTAAGAATTTTGAAATTTTTATTTTTATCAAAATCTCAAGCCCCTAAACCACTGTCACTCATTAGAGCAAGTCGTGCATTTTATTTAAATTGAAATCGTTAGAGCCGTTTTTGAGAAAAATAAGCTTTAACGTAACGGTTGTATGGCAGGTACCGTTATTTTTTGAGCTAAAAAAAAAAATTCAATTTCCCCTCTGTACAATAAATAAAAAAGTCTATATACCAAGTTTGAAGCAATTCGGCCCACCCGTTTGGGCTGTAGGTGTCTATACATACAGACAGACAGACAGACAGACATACAGACGGACAGAATTTTTAGACCATCTTTTTCCGTCTTCGCTATCATCGTAATGTCATGTTTGATTGTTATCTCAAAACTTTTTATTTCGACGAATGCATAACTTGCCTTATAGTACCTATAATCGCAAGTAAAATAAAATGCACGACTGGGTCGCACGAACTTGTTCTAATGAGTGACAGTGGTTTAGGGGCTTGAGATTTTGATAAAAATAAAATTTTCAAACTTCTTAAATAAATACTTAAACTAATTTCAGCTGAAAAAAAGTAAGCCATTTTATTTCTTGGATAAATTTGAATTTATGAGAATAAATTTATAAAAATCTGTGTAGCGGTTTTTGAGAAAAAAAGTTTTTTTTGAAAAACTTTTTGAACCAAATTTAAAAAAAAAATTCAAAAACGCCAGTTCATAGGTATTCAGCAAATACATTTATTTAAAATTTTTACAAAAAAATTTGATAAGCAGTTCTCAAAATATTAATTTTTTAAATTTTTTTTTTAAAATGATTTTAAAAATACAAAAATATATTTTTCAAAAATATTGGTATGCAAAACAAAATTGAGCTACCTACAGCTATATGTGTGTGAAATTTCGAAAGAATCGGTTGAGTCGTTTTCGAGATAGTCGAAAGCAAAAAAAACGGTCCTATGGAAAGTACCGTTCTTAGCCATTTTTTAAAACTTTTTTTTCAGCCATATGATTGGTCGTACCTAAAAAGCAACACTGATTTTTTTAAATTGAAATCGTTAGAGCTGTTTTTGAGAAAAATAAGCTTTAACGTAACGGTTGTATGGCAGGTACCGTTATTTTTTGAGCTAAAAAAAAAATTTCAATTTACCTCTGTACAATACCTAAAAAAGTCTATATACCAAGTTTGAAGCAATTCGGCCCACCCGTTTGGGCTGTAGGTGTCTATATACATACAGACAGACAGACAGACAGACATACAGACGGACAGAGTTTTTAGACCATCTTTTTCCGTCTTCGCTATCATCGTAATGTCATGTTTGATTGTTATCTCAAAACTTTTTTTTTCGACGAATGCATAACTTGCCTTATAGTACCTATAATCGCAAGTAAAAAAGAAAATGATCCAAAAAATGTTTAAAGTCTGCATTTTATTTTTGTCTTCCACCCGATCGGCCATTGCGGAATTTTCGCTGATGTTTCAAACCGCTAAAAAATTTATGAAAAAAACCAACAAAAAAAAATTAACAAGAAATGTTAAAAGACTGCATTTTATTTTTGTTTTCCACCCGATCGGAACCAAACCTTCACAGGAACCATCCCTGGACTAAACTATATTTACCCTGAAAATTTCATAAAGATCAATTGGGCGGTTAAGGAGTCCATACGCAACAAACATACATACATACATACATACAAACATACACACATCCATTTTTATATATATACTAGCTTTCACCCGCGGCTTCGCTCGCGGCAAATACAGGGTTGGCCTTCGCCATAGTAATTTTTAAAAATAAAGTCCACTACTGGATCACACCAACTTGCTCTAATAAGACATTGGTCTTGGCTTGAGATTTTGAAAAAAATTTATTTTTCGAAACTCTTATTCTTTGGATGAATTTCAATGTATGGTAGTAAAATTATCAAAATTTGTGGATTGGTTTCTTAGAATAAAAACATTTTTTGGAGAACATTTTTCAAAAAGAAATTAAATTCCCCCAATACATAGGTATTCTGCATTTATCATATAACTTATTATTTTTGAAAAAGTTAATGATCTGTTTTCAAAATATTAAATTATGAAAAGAAATGTTTTTGAAAAAACGAAAAAATATTTATTAAAAATATAGGAATGTAGTACTTAGGTAATAATTAAGCTACTTAAACCTATATATGTATATGTATGTGTAAATTTCCGACAGAATCGGTTAAACCGTCTTCGAAAAAGCCGAAAGCAAAAAAAAACCCGTCCTATGGAAGGTACCGTTCTTAGCAATTCTTGGTAACTTTGTTTCCAGCCATTTGATAGGTCATACGGTCATACATAAAAAGCTAAACTAATCAAAATCGTTTGTCATTTTCAAGAAAAAATGAGCTTCAACATAACTATAGTTGCAGGTACCGTTAGTTTTCGAGCTGCGAAAAAAATCAATTTTCCTTCTGTACAATACCTTAAAAACTCGATATACCTAGTTTGAAGGAATTAAGCACACCCGTTTGGGCTTTTGTAGGTGTCTTTAGGTACATACATATAGTCAGACGGAAGGGCAAACAAATAAGACAGACAGACGGACAGATTTTTTTGACCAACTTTTTTGGTCCTCGCTATCATCGTTCAAATTTGTTTCTTTCCGACGAACTTGCAGTTTATGTATATTCGCATGTAAAAATTCCAGCGCATTTCAATTATTGACTTCTAAAGGAATACTTTTGATACCTTGGGTCTCATTATGTCAATTTTCATAAGGATCTCTAGTTGAGAGTTGAGACTAAAGAAATGTATAGCCTATGTAACTCACAGATACACGGAAAGAATTTTTAGATCAGATCAAGAAAAATGAGCTGCAAATCACGAAAATCTTATGCAGTTTCTCACCCTAGCTCGGGGTTTTGTAAATTACGACTCCTTGTTCGCAATTTTCAAAATTGAACGAAATGAAGATATTGACACTCAAAAATAGCAAATTATCACTGTTTTGGGTCAATAATTCGATCCTGAGAAATAAAACATTGCCATCGCGAATCGAAAATTGATCCAAATTTGTATCAATTTTATATTTACTCGATTGTAAATTGCAAAAAGCGAGTCGTAGATTTCCATCTTTTTGTTTTGAATCAAAAATATGTTTTTAAAAAAATAGGTGGTAAAGTCGTAAATTGGCAACCCCATTTTACTCAATTTGTAACAAATTATATCGCTTTGAGAGAGAAGCAACGTTTTCTATTTATTGAAAAGCATTTATTATTATTTATTGAAAACTGTAACTTTTACTTACTTGGCTGGCTGATTCTAGGAATCGAACTCGAGACCCTCTGCATACCAACCTAGCACACATCTACTAGGCCATGGTGATGCATCCAAGTCGGATATCAAAATTAATAATAAGAAGCAACCTGAATATGAGTTACATTTTAGGGGTGTTTTGAATTAAGATTATGTTTTATTGGCGAGAAAAATATAGTCGTCTTATTTTGGACGTCTAACTTCAAATGTACAATATTTTGTGATGATCATTTAAATAAAGATAAGAAATTGTATATAATGTGTATTTGAAATTCAACCTTGTACTCCCTACGTACATAATAGAACTACAAAAAAGGCATTATTGGAGACACAAGCGGGGCCAGGGCCTAATTACTTCTAAACGATTCCTGTATGTGCGTTGATATTCTGGTGGAATATCATTTCCCGCTGAATCCGAATGGCTTACAAAGATCCACTTTTAATATTAACCAGATTTATTTTTCGAGGATTTTACATTTCCTCAAAAGAGACAGTACCAAAAAAAAAGAAGATAATTATTAATTGGAGGCAGGGATCGAACTCCGGACCTTCGACGTAGCCGTCAGACACACTTGAGTTGATTTTAATACTCAGTGATTGTAAATCACGAAAATTTTTTAGCAAATCCAGATTGGTAAAAAGTATAAATGGAATTATTCCCTTGAAGTAGTAAATTGCGACAAAAAGGTTGTAATTTACTTTGAAGGGCACAAGCTTGAATTATAACTTTTAATTGTAAATCTCAACTTAGGAGTTGTTGTAATTTGCGATGAATTGAAAGTGAAATTGCCATATTTTTCTATCAGTTTCGAATCAAAGCGCCGTGATTTACGAAAAAAACATGTTTTGTAAATTGCAACTGAATATTTCGCAATTGGTGATTTTTCAATTCTTTCCGTGTATTGTATAGCTATCTTTTAGTTAAAGAATTTTAAAAACGGTTAAGTA
Source organism: Platycheirus albimanus (assembly GCA_916050605.2). Classification (NCBI taxonomy): domain Eukaryota; kingdom Metazoa; phylum Arthropoda; class Insecta; order Diptera; family Syrphidae; genus Platycheirus; species Platycheirus albimanus. Next base: position 69,067,020 of record OU696697.1, on the reverse strand, counting down.
GCAAATAAACGCACTTACTTTTCACATTTTTACTAAAAGGCAAGTTATGCATTCGTAAAAAAAAAATAATCTAACAATCAAACATAACATTACTATGATAGAGAAGTCGAAAAAAGTGGGACCGACAATTCTGTCTGTCTGTCCATCCGTCTGTATCGGCACCTACAGCCTTAACGGCTGGACCGCTTTGCTCCAAACTTGGTACATAGTATAATTATGACGTCCTACAGAGGTATTTTTGGAATCAGCATTCTAGCTCTAAAACTAACGGTACCTGCCATACGATTTTTATGGGAAAATTGATTTTTATCAAAAACAGCTCCTAAGATTTTGATAAAACATTCTGAATAATGTTTTCTGTGCAAACTTTATGTTTTGTTCGGAATAGATTTTTCAGGAAAAGTCTTATAACGGTACGTCCCATTTAAAATTTAGATGTCATCTTTTGGGTGCTATAAATGATATAAATGTCCGTTTATGGCCGAATTAATAAAATAAATCATTTGTAGCCAAAAACTTAATTGCAGTTTTCATCAAAACATTTTATGTATCTATATTACATACAAAGTTTGATTAAAATCGGCGGAATTTTTTTTCGATTAAATTAGAAAAAACTATATAATTTGGCCAAAACCTAGTGGCTTTTTGTATGGGAGCCACCATTTAAAAAAGAATAACTGACAAAAATGCAATGTCATCTGATACAGAGTTGAAAGGAACTATACCAAACAAAGTTTGTTTGAGTTCGATACAACCGTTGACAACTTATGGCCATTTGAAAAAAAGACGTTAAGACCAGATCTGCGTTATTAGCATTTTTTGCTAAAACTAAAAACGCAGTTCTATTAAGAACACTAAAAGAATATAACACACAAAGTTTAATCAAAATCGTTAAAGCCGTTTTTGAGCAAATTAGAAAAAACCAAAAAAAGTTGGCTAAGACTGAACGGCTCGTTGTATGGAAAATGGAAGCCACCGTTTATAAAGGCTACACTGAAAAATGTATAAAGTCATCCTATAGAACACTATAAAGAACGATAACAAACAAAGTTTGAGTCAATTCAATCAAGCCGTTGCGAACTTATGGCCATTTGAAAAAAAGCCATTTAAACCAGATTTTCGTTACGACCATTTGAGCCAAAAACAAAAAAAAAACCAGTTTTGTTAGAATTGCTTAAAGTTATCTAAACTTTGAGTTCAATCTAAAATCGTTTGAGCCGTTTTCGAGAAAATTCAAAAAACCGTTACTTGAAAGATCTAAATCTAAATCGTTTGAGCCGTTTTCGAGAAAATTAAAGAAACCGTTTTTTGAAAGATACCAGTTAGAGCCGGGCTAAAACGAAAAAAATTTTTTTTTATACGAATGCATAACTTGCCTTCTAGTACCTATTATGGCAAGTAAAAACCTCAGCAACCGTTTTTCTTCAAACTACTATATACCAAGTTTGAAGAAAATCCGTCAAGCCGTTTAGGCTGTGGCTGGACGTGAAAAAAGCGCACAGACGCACATCCGCACACCCGCAAAGACAGAACGACGTACGGTATGGCGAAAACCACTTTTTAGGCTTCTTTTTCAGCGTAATGTCATGTTTGATTAAAACCTCGATTCTTTTTTTCTGCACGATAACAATACTTGCCCTAAAAAAAGACAATACACTATTATTAAAGATAGTTTCTTACTGTATGTAGGTATGTATGTATGTATGTACGTTATGTTCAAATCGATCTGCAAGCTTAAAGTTGAATGTCACTGAGCTCATAGTAATTGCCCTGGCAGTAAAAAGTCTCCAATTTAGGCGTGGCACACGCCTTTTTTATTACGCCAGCAGTTATTGAACATGGGCCACACAAAATTAATGTTATTGAATTTTTTCCTGTCTGCTAATGAAGAATTGTTTCTGAAACTGGAACAGCGGCTGGCTGCGGGAGGCACACACATACACATACAAAAATATAGGGAATAGGGTATCCAACAGTTCGTTGAAAACGTACTCTAGGTCTGCCTTATGTTTTATTTTTTTTTTATTTTGAAATATTAAAAATCAAATAAATTTTATTGAAATAAATTCCAATAAATACTACGAATAAATATTCATTTACAGTGGAACAAATCTTATAAATGGGCTACAAAAAAATCAGCTTGACGGTTTTAACATTTTTTTTTCTTCTAAACCATCTACATTATGGTCCCTTTCATTTAAAAGAATATATATAAAAATCCACCCATCCTAACTCTAGAAATAAGGTCACACACAAAAATTAAATTGATTTTTATATATATAGATATATAGATATAGATAAGGACATATTCAGCTGATTGCACATAATTGTAGGCTTAGACGAAGTTTTACACTTTCAGTGACTACATATTTATTCTAAGGGCCAGTTGTAGGTACAATCGTGGTATATCCCCGGATCAAAATTTAAAAACGATATATCTCGGTTCGTGTTTGGATAATTAATGCCTGAATCACAAACACGCTTTGGCTTCGGCTTTGCCTGAATCACAAACACTCTTTGGCTTCAGCTTCGCCTGACGTTTACGAGTTCAGACACAGGAATTCAATGTATGCTAACACAAAGAAGCTTCGACCTCACGTTTCGTTTGGCAACGTGAAAAAAACGTAATGATATACGTAATGTGACTCCAAACGGAAGCTCTAGTTCAAATGTACTGAACATTTGCTTTGTTTGACAGCTCAACAGCTGTAAAAAAAAGTCAACAAACAAAATTAATTTTTTTTAAAGTCATTCTGGTGAAGTCATGACTAAGCAATATTTAATAATAGTTGTTTTGTGTAATTCGATGTAGACAATGATAAAGATTATTTAATAATATAAATATTGAAACTTAAAAAGTATTTTATTTGTTTCTGAGCACAAATTGCATTCGCAAAAATCACAATGCGACGATAATGCATACTGCTATTAATGAACTGTCATTTTAGAAATGTCTTGAATGAAAAATGTCATACAAAGCAAATTCAAAGCGGGTGCGTCGTAACGTAGACGAAGCCGAAGCCAAAGCGTGTTTGTGATTCAGGCATAATGTGGTTCAAGTGTGGTTCAAGAGTTAACTCATCGATTTCGGTGGATTAAATAGAGTTGACCAACTGATTAAGAAGTTAAAAACAAGATTCAGTGCTGAACCGCTATTGTACAACTGGTACTAAATCATCTTCGAGATAGATAACTTATTTAGTAGGATTAGCTTAAGGTGTTTTTAGTGGTGTTAAAATCTCACCTTAAAATTGTTAAATTTTCACCTTAAAAAAAAATCTGTTTCTCAGGGGGAGTTGATGTGATTTCATCTATTTTTCAAGAAAAGTCAATGGTTACCATCCTTATTACTGTCCGCCACCTTTCAGTGCAAACTATGTAAACCTTATTAAAAGTAGGCGCCATAAATCACCGTCGTTTTCGACGGGTTTTCATCTAGTAAGTACATAAAAGTGAGTTTATAAATGTCATAATTCGTTTAGTGTCAGTTTTCTCCTGAAAAAAAAAAACAGTAATTTTATGTTCAGTGAAATTATTTTACAGACACTTTTAGTTTAAGCCATACTCTTTTAATATTTGTTCTTACCAAGAAAAAAACATTAAGTTCATAACAGTCATATTTTGTTTAGTGCCGTTGTTATAATAATACAATTTTATTTTATTTATAAAAAAATATAATTTTTTTCTTAATCTTCTTGTAATCTTAAAATGCTATTTTAAAAGAAGATAGTTATACTATATTTTGGCAAAGTGACACACGATTTTAATCTTTTTTCTGCGAGCTATCGACAATTGAAGTAAGTCCAAATATTTAAACGGCCATATCTCAAAACTAGGTGTTTTGTTTAGTGACACTTTTGTTTTCAACGCGTGATATTATAAACACCTACAAAACACTACATTTAACAAAAACAAAATACGAATTAAACAAACAAGTTACTAATCTGAATGCATTTCGAAGAGTATGCACTTCATCATCATCAGTACCTAATTGCAACTGAACTTTATTGAGCAGCAAAAATTGAAAACGGTATTTCCTTCTTCTTTTTAATTTGTTATTTGACACACCAACACATATCTGTTATCATCTTTTAACTTTTTTTTTCAACCAAACAAGTCGATGTTACAAAATATACTTACATAAAATAAAAAGTAACTTAAGATCAAATTTTAGTGCCGGTATACCTTTTAAGCAACTGAACCGATTTTGATAAATTTGTACGTCAATAATAAACGTTATATAAATGCCATCAGAAGCTTCTGTGAAATTTGGAAACAAATAATGTATGTACCTACTAAATAGCTGCATGAATGCATTCATTTGCATTCATTCAACAAGTACAGTAGTTCACTATACTCTATTCATTGTTATTTTACTAACTAGAGTACACTGAAAATGAGTACCCTCTCTATAACCCACAAACACTGTACAACATTCGATCTCTGTTATCGAAATGAATACACCGTTTGATTTCTCTCCTACCTATACGTAAGTGCTGATTCAAACAAAACAAGCAAATCTAACTGTCTTTAACACTCTGAGTACACCGAGTACACCGACTGCACTGACTTAAACGAGTGCAGTTTGTAGTTTATCTCTGGCTTGTATCGAGTGAAGGCGAAAGCAATGTTTTGTAAATAAAGTAACATTTCGTCATTAGCAAACTTTTATACAGCCTCCGATCGCCTCCAAGTTTTTAATTATGATAAAGGATATATGAGAAGTTCGTATTTGAGCAGTAGATAAATGAGTGTATTTGGTGAACTAGGTGTACTCGTTGTACACAGTGACGAATACCCATTCTTCATTAGAACACTACACTTACTGCTTTGGTATCAATGGGTGCAACATTCATTCAGTAAACAAATATCAGGTGATTCATTCGTTTTGCTTTTCAAGAGGTGAGTGCCATGAATAAGGTACCCGAAAAAATATGAATGTCTTGGAACTGGTTTCAACTTTCAAGTCATGTCGTACGACATACAAGACCCATAGACTCATGTAATTTGGCATACTCGTTAAAAAGCCTCATCAGACAAACATGTGAATATAATGCAGCCCCAACAATATTACATTCATTGGGGTTGGAATGACAACCTCCGTTTTTCAAAAACTTCCAAAAATGAAAATCGCATCATCTCGATCAATTTTATAAACTTATTGTTTCATTGCAAAAGGGCGGCAGATTAAATTTCTGCCCAGGGCTGCGAAAAAGCTGGATCTGGCCAATGGATCTGGTACAATGAAAAGCATATTATTTGTTTCTGACCACTAACCACTATGCTAAGTTCTATTCTCAGCGATCTTAGATCTGATCAAGAACTTTGAATGGATACTTTATTTCGCTTGAGATATTTTTTTTTTTTCAAACAATTTATACAATATAAAATAAAAGGAAAATAATATATTTAATGTTAAATATAATAACTAAACTTTACATGTATACAATAAACTTTCTTTTAAATGAAATCACATTATTATCAGTCTTTAAGTCACTAGGTAAATTATAGAATAATATTGAAAACCTTTATGGAACAACATATTTGGCATCTATTTGTGGTTAAGAAGGGTAGTTCAAAATCGTTGGCATTTCTTAAATTGGATACATTAACTATTTCATTAAATCCTTTTTTTTAAGTTTAAAAATAAACATTAATACATTCATAATTGTTTTTTGATTTATAATACTAAGCCATTGTAAACAGTTTATCATATCTCTAATACCTAAGTGTTTCCCAAAAAAAAAAAAGTGAAACAATATTCAAAATGATAATTTATAATAACATTATATAGTATATATTTATGGCAGATATTATTGTTAATCCCCTTCTTTTCCTTAAAAAAAAAAAAAAAAAAAAAAACTATTTTCATTGCAGTTTTTTTTCCAAGTAAAGGGCTTTCTTTCTTTCCTTTCTTCTTTCTTTCTTCTTTCTTTCTTTCTTCGAAAGATTATATTCTGGTATTAGAATTAAAATATGATTTCAGGTTTATGACCGCCACGGCTGGCCGGATAGTATAATCTAGAGGTCCAATTTGCGATGAATTTTTCCAACATTTGAGGCCGTATATCGGCAATAACGCGGCGAATGTTGTCCTCCAAGTGGTCAATGGTTTCGGGCTTATTTGGTGAGACTAGCGACTTCACATATCTGCACAGATAATAGTCAATCGCACGATCTTGGAGGCCAATTCACTGTACCAAAACACGAAATTATGAGCTCACCGAATGTTTCCTTCAACAAAACAATTGTGGCACGAGCTGTGTGAGCTGCGTGTTGCACCGCTCCATCTTGTAGAAACCACAGCTCCTGCAGCGTTACAAAGCAACACCACTTAAAAGAACATTGTTCGCATTTTATCCATTTCTACGCATTATTTTCTCTACTATCGGGCGCATGCACGATTACGCAGGTCACACCACCGCCCACTATGTCACAATTGGTATGTTTTCTCCCTACCAGCCGCCGCATACACCATTAACTACGCATTATACACTACGCTCAACGACACTACTACACACCATTGGCGACTACGTCACTACGAAGGTTACACATGGTAGGGCAAATGCATCACTGAAACAAAGCGGTTTTACGTTTAACTTTTTAATTCACACCTAGTTTCTCCACAAATATGCATAAGGCAAGCAGTCAGCGAGGCATAAAGTATGGAATGAACACCCCCACTTGACTATTAATATATAAGTACCCCATAATGACAATTTTTTTTTAAATGTATTATAAAACATCAATGTATATAGTTAGGCCCCTAATGTGCCAAATAGAATAAGAATCAATTTTAAATATTATACTGTTCAAACAAAAAAAAAAAGCATAAAGTATGGAGGGTAACATTTCGATCTTGGTGTTTTATTCACTAAAAACCAGTGCGAAAGCCTGCCGTAAATACCAGTGTGAAAACCTGCAGTAAATACCATCGCGAAAGCCTGCTGTAAATACCAGTGCGAAAGCCTGCTGTAAATACCAGTGTGAAAACCTTCCTTAAATACTATAGTGCAAAAGCCTACCGTAAAATACTAATGCGAAAGCCTGCCGTAAATACCAGTGTGAAAACCTGACGTAAATACTAGTGCGAAAGCCTACCGTAAATACCAGTGTGAAAAACCTGCCGTAAATACCAGTGCGAAAGCCAGTCATTAATACCATATTTAGGTCTACCATACACTCGCTATGGAAAAACCCGTACAGTAACCGACTGTATAGAGACTAAGAGCAAGAATCAACCACGGGGAGCTTGGGAAGGAGCACCAATTCTGTTCAACTAAGGATCGAACCGGAGAAGGCAAAACTTATAAAAAACTATATATTATAAATCGATTAATTTGTGGTTTTCCTTAAATAATAAAGCTTTCTTATGGTTATTTGTGGCCTTTTACATTCAAAGTTTCAGTGTTTCTTTGATTTTCGACCCTGGCAAAACCGACGAGCCAAACCTCAGCTGTAAACTAAAAAGCACATCACAATACGTACAGGCAAACAAGGAATAAAAAAAGTTGTGCAATGTCAAACGTCGAAATCATGCACCTGATTTTTGGAAAACAGTAAGGGAGATAAACGGAAAAGTAACAAGGAATGGATCAATACAAGGCGTCTGGATCGGACGGTGTTCCATTGAAGTTCTTTAAATTCGGCATTACAGATCTCACTCTTAAACTAACTGCTGCACTTAACTGTTTATCTTAACTGAATATTTTAATAAAGCTCTACTTTTATTATTATTTGTTGTTAGAGAGAGCTTATACAGCTCAGGCACTGCGATATCTCGAAGATTCATATTGTGACAACCCATGTTGATTCTATTTCTTCTTTTGAAGTATTTAAAGTTATTAATGCTTTGGATAACTCAGATTCCTTTACTTTCAATAGCTTCTCGAATAACTTTATTAAAAAAGTTAGATTTAATATTGCAGATATTTTAACTCATTTATTCAATGAAAGGGTTTTTCAAGGGAAATTTCCAGAATGTTTGAAAACAGCGGAGGTTATTCCCATTTTTTAGAAAGTTGACAAAAAGTGTGTTAAAAACTATAGGCCTATCTCTCTCTTATCGGTTTTCTCAAAAATTTTCGAGAAAATTATAAAAACTAAAATGCTTACCTATCTTGATAATTTTTCGTTTGTTAGCGCAAATCAATATGGTTTTAGAGCCAAAAATTCAACTGAGGATGCATTACTAAACTTTTGTTCGAATGTATATGATGGTATAGACAGAAAAAAGTAGAGCCAAAAATTCAACTGAGGATGCATTACTAAACTTTTGTTCTAATGTATATTTTTTTTTTTTTTTTTTATAATTTACGCGCACTCAAGGGGTTATTAATACCCTTATGATAAATTAACACAGTGCGAGCGGTTAGGAAAGTAGGATAGGAGATAAAAGGAGATATCGATGCACATTGGTTTTGAACGTCTGAATATCACAATGGGAGGGAAAAATCGAGCCGGGTAAAGCATTCCACATTCTTGTTGTGCGGCTAAAAAAAGAATCTCTATACTTAACAGTACGTCCGAAGTTAGGCTCGAGGGTAAATTGATGGGCATTCCTAGCGATGCGAGTGTTACGGGGAAATTGTTTAAGGGGAGGAATGCATCTGGCTATTTCGCTAGAGCACTGTTTGTAGAAGTAGCGATAAAACAAGGTTAGACAAGAAACATTACGGCGATGTTCAAGAGAAACAAATGTTTCGGTAATGGTACTTTCTCCTATTAGTTTTAAGGCCCTTTTTTGGATCCTATCCAGGAGACTCAAGTGAGTGACAGGAGCACCTGCCCAGATATGCGAATTATACTCAAGCTTTGGGCGAATGTATGCCTTGTATATTGTAGCCAGATCAGAAGGGGAAAAATATTTCTTACATCGATTTAGGAAACCTAAGCATTTTGCGGCATTTTTGGCGACGTCAAATATGTGATCGTTCCACAAGAGGTGGTTCGTAATACACATACCTAGAACGCAAAGCTGTTCGGTTTCCTCAATGCTAGTGCCACTCATGGATAGTGGCATAGGGGGTAGGTTATGCTTTAACGACAGAAGACAGCATTGAGTTTTTGAAGCATTAAATTCCACACGGTTGATAATTCCCCATTGTACAATGCTGTCCAGATCGGAATTTAATGAGCTTATCATACGCTGCCGTTGCAGTTCCACGTCCGAAGAACATGGACGTGAATCTGGAAACGAATATGAGAAGCTGAGAGTACTGTCGTCAGCAAAACAATTTATTGGATTAGAAGTATTAGACAAGAGATCATTAATAAAAATAAGAAAGAGTGTCGGAGACAGAACAGAGCCTTGGGGCACACCAGCATTTATTTTGAGGGTAGCAGACTGAAAACCGTCCAAAACAACGCGAATTGAACGGTCCGAAAGGTAATTTCTAATCCATCGAAGAAGGGTTTCATCGGTGCCAAATGCACGCATTTTCGATAAAAGAGCCTGGTGCCAGACTCTATCAAATGCTTTTGAAATATCGAGCGCAATAATCTTACTTTCTCCAAAACGATGTAAAGATTGGTTCCACTGTTCGGTGAGATATACCATCATATCACCAGTGGATCTATTGCTACGAAAACCGTACTGCCGGTCATTAAGAAGTTTTCGTTTCTCAAGATATTTCTTGATCTGAAAATTTATCAGAATTTCCATGACCTTGGAAAGAAGGGACGTAAGTGCAATTGGTCGGTAGTTTGAGGGAGATGAAGATACGCCTTTTTTTGGAACGGGCTGGACAAATGCAGTTTTCCATCCACTCGGAAAGAGACCTGTAGAGTAGGACAGATGGAAAAGCTTACGCAGTGGTTTTGCCAGCGTGGAAGCACACCTCTTCAGAACTATTGGGGAGATACTATCCGGACCAGCGGATTTGTGTATATCGAGATCTTTTAGAACTCTTGCAACTGATCGAGTGCGAAAGGAGATTTGTCCCATAGAACCATTGACGCTCTCAAGAACAGGAGGAGTCATGTCACTCTGTGGTAGTGTCGAATTGGCTGCAAACTGCGCTGCGAATAAGTCAGCTTTTGCTTGAGAGGATACCACAGGAGTGTCATTGTTGACAAGCGTCGGAACCGAGGACGTAGTGGAGTTGCGAACGTTTTTTACAAATGACCAAAAATTCTTACTACCTTTGGGACATTGTAGTATTTTTTGCCGTAATTTTTGCTCATGTAAAAATTTGGTTCTTTGAATATGAGCATTGCAGGACTTCCTTGCTTGTTTGAACTTATTCCGGTTTTCCTCAGAAGGGTTGGCTTTATAACATCGGAAACTTACTTCTCTCACCTCGATAGCCTCTTTACAGCTCAAGTCGAACCATGAATTCTCTTTTGGTTTGATACTTTTTGTCCTATTCGGAACGAAATTTCTCATCCCGCAGAGAATAATGTTTGTAATCATTTCAGCGCTGGAGTCTACGTCACTATCGAGGAAACATAGTGACCAGTTAAAGTTACCGACAAAATTGTTAAGACCGTCCCAGTTGGCTTTCTCGTATTGCCATACGGTTTTTCTTGGGATTTTTTCTTTAACTGGACTGTTGGATTACGAGAAAATAGCTGAAATGATACAATGGTCCGACGTGCCTAGGGGTGATAATACATCAATAATGTATTTATCAGGATGAGATGTAAGAAACAAGTCAAGGGTGTGTGGCGTGTGGCCTGCAATGTCAGGGATTCTTGTCGGCTTGTCAATAAGCTGAGTTAAGTTGTTGACCTCAGCGAAAATCTCGGCATACCTTCCTTCGGGTGTTGTCTGGCCAGAATATCGAAGCCACGTAGAATTGTGTACATTGAAATCGCCCGTAACAACGATTTCAGTGCGAGGATAATGGGAAACAATTCTTTGGATTGAGTCCGACAGCGCATCGAATTCGTTAAAAGTCGAGACACTGTCCAGACCCGGGCTTCTATAAATAAAACATATATGGGTGATGTGCTTTTGGACGGTGAATTTAAACCACATGAAATTAAAGTCAGTGTTTGAACACTGACCATATTGTGGTAGAAGCTGGTAAGCAACATCATTTCTAACGTATACAGCTAGGCCGTGATAAGCGAAGAATAATGGCACTAAGTTGTACCCGTGTAGATTAAATTCCAACGGATCAGAATTTTCACCTATTTGGGTTTCACTCAATGCCAAAACAGCTGGCCTGTACTTTGCAGTATGAACGTATGCTGCATAAAAATTCTTTCTCAGCCCCCGAATGTTACTGTAATCAAGACGAAATTTACCTACCATTATGAAAAAACAGACATTGAAAAAACCAACCCGTATACGAATATCTAAATTCAATATTTTTCAAATCTCCAATTTGAACTTTTCAATAACACACTTCCATCAGTGACTGCGCCTTCATGGAAATGTGCCTTGATCCGCTCCTGGTTTAAATGTAAATATAGAATTATACGTTACGGGATAATTTTGATTAAGCAATGCATATACCTTGCAAACAAGTTTGACTCAGCATATGCAGTGCTTAAGCAAGATTTACTGTGGTGATGCTGGGGTGGAAAGAGAAGGATTTACCGCTCGCTGTTGGTGTCATGTTATTGTTTTGAATTTAATGTACAGCGATTTATTTTTGTTGTTACATATTGTGTTACACTGATAGATTATGGTTTTTTCTTTATTAATTTTTTTTTTTCGATTAATGGGTGAGGGAGATAACTTTAATTTGAAAATTATTCAAAATGAAAATACAAATTGAAAAATGAAAAAGAAATACAACAACAAAAATTGTCGCATTTAATTTCATTCGAGCATTAACTTAAATTTGAAATTTAAATAAAAAAGTTCCGTGGCCTTGTTGTGCGTTTCGCCCAAGTATGAACGGTGGGCTCATCAGTTAGATGCCGTTCATACTCTTCTAAGACACACAACACTGTTCGATAAAATCGAAACAATATATAATTTTCAGTGCAAAACTGCACTGTGAATTATATATTTTTAGGGAGCCTTATATCCAGCAAACCCCTAAAAAATTGCATGCTCGTGGCCAAATATTGATAAAAATTATTCAAAATGAAAATACAAATTGAAAAATGAAAAAGAAATACAACAACAAAAATTGTCGCATTTAATTTCATTCGAGCATTAACTTAAATTTGAAATTTAAATAAAAAAGTTCCGTGGCCTTGTTGTGCGTTTCGCCCAAGTATGAACGGTGGGCTCATCAGTTAGATGCCGTTCATACTCTTCTAAGACACACAACACTGTTCGATAAAATCGAAACAATATATAATTTTCAGTGCAAAACTGCACTGTGAATTATATATTTTTAGGGAGCCTTATATCCAGCAAACCCCTAAAAAATTGCATGCTCGTGGCCAAATATTGATGAAAATTATTCAAAATGAAAATACAAATTGAAAAATGAAAAAGAAATACAACAACAAAAATATAATTCACAGTGCAGTTTTGCACTGAAAATTATATATTGTTTCGATTTTATCGAACAGTGTTGTGTGTCTTAGAAGAGTATGAACGGCATCTAACTGATGAGCCCACCGTTCATACTTGGGCGAAACGCACAACAAGGCCACGGAACTTTTTTATTTAAATTTCAAATTTAAGTTAATGCTCGAATGAAATTAAATGCGACAATTTTTGTTGTTGTATTTCTTTTTCATTTTTCAATTTGTATTTTCATTTTGAATAATTTTCATCAATATTTGGCCACGAGCATGCAATTTTTTAGGGGTTTGCTGGATATAAGGCTCCCTAAAAATATATAATTCACAGTGCAGTTTTGCACTGAAAATTATATATTGTTTCGATTTTATCGAACAGTGTTGTGTGTCTTAGAAGAGTATGAACGGCATCTAACTGATGAGCCCACCGTTCATACTTGGGCGAAACGCACAACAAGGCCACGGAACTTTTTTATTTAAATTTCAAATTTAAGTTAATGCTCGAATGAAATTAAATGCGACAATTTTTGTTGTTGTATTTCTTTTTCATTTTTCAATTTGTATTTTCATTTTGAATAATTTTCATCAATATTTGGCCACGAGCATGCAATTTTTTAGGGGTTTGCTGGATATAAGGCTCCCTAAAAATATATAATTCACAGTGCAGTTTTGCACTGAAAATTATATATTGTTTCGATTTTATCGAACAGTGTTGTGTGTCTTAGAAGAGTATGAACGGCATCTAACTGATGAGCCCACCGTTCATACTTGGGCGAAACGCACAACAAGGCCACGGAACTTTTTTATTTAAATTTCAAATTTAAGTTAATGCTCGAATGAAATTAAATGCGACAATTTTTGTTGTTGTATTTCTTTTTCATTTTTCAATTTGTATTTTCATTTTGAATAATTTTCATCAATATTTGGCCACGAGCATGCAATTTTTTAGGGGTTTGCTGGATATAAGGCTCCCTAAAAATATATAATTCACAGTGCAGTTTTGCACTGAAAATTATATATTGTTTCGATTTTATCGAACAGTGTTGTGTGTCTTAGAAGAGTATGAACGGCATCTAACTGATGAGCCCACCGTTCATACTTGGGCGAAACGCACAACAAGGCCACGGAACTTTTTTATTTAAATTTCAAATTTAAGTTAATGCTCGAATGAAATTAAATGCGACAATTTTTGTTGTTGTATTTCTTTTTCATTTTTCAATTTGTATTTTCATTTTGAATAATTTTCATCAATATTTGGCCACGAGCATGCAATTTTTTAGGGGTTTGCTGGATATAAGGCTCCCTAAAAATATATAATTCACAGTGCAGTTTTGCACTGAAAATTATATATTGTTTCGATTTTATCGAACAGTGTTGTGTGTCTTAGAAGAGTATGAACGGCATCTAACTGATGAGCCCACCGTTCATACTTGGGCGAAACGCACAACAAGGCCACGGAACTTTTTTATTTAAATTTCAAATTTAAGTTAATGCTCGAATGAAATTAAATGCGACAATTTTTGTTGTTGTATTTCTTTTTCATTTTTCAATTTGTATTTTCATTTTGAATAATTTTCATCAATATTTGGCCACGAGCATGCAATTTTTTAGGGGTTTGCTGGATATAAGGCTCCCTAAAAATATATAATTCACAGTGCAGTTTTGCACTGAAAATTATATATTGTTTCGATTTTATCGAACAGTGTTGTGTGTCTTAGAAGAGTATGAACGGCATCTAACTGATGAGCCCACCGTTCATACTTGGGCGAAACGCACAACAAGGCCACGGAACTTTTTTATTTAAATTTCAAATTTAAGTTAATGCTCGAATGAAATTAAATGCGACAATTTTTGTTGTTGTATTTCTTTTTCATTTTTCAATTTTTATTTTCATTTTGAATAATTTTCATCAATATTTGGCCACGAGCATGCAATTTTTTAGGGGTTTGCTGGATATAAGGCTCCCTAAAAATATATAATTCACAGTGCAGTTTTGCACTGAAAATTATATATTGTTTCGATTTTATCGAACAGTGTTGTGTGTCTTAGAAGAGTATGAACGGCATCTAACTGATGAGCCCACCGTTCATACTTGGGCGAAACGCACAACAAGGCCACGGAACTTTTTTTTTTTTTTTTTTTTTTTTTTTTTTTTTTATTTAAATTTCAAATTTAAGTTAATGCTCGAATGAAATTAAATGCGACAATTTTTGTTGTTGTATTTCTTTTTCATTTTTCAATTTGTATTTTCATTTTGAATAATTTTCATCAATATTTGGCCACGAGCATGCAATTTTTTAGGGGTTTGCTGGATATAAGGCTCCCTAAAAATATATAATTCACAGTGCAGTTTTGCACTGAAAATTATATATTGTTTCGATTTTATCGAACAGTGTTGTGTGTCTTAGAAGAGTATGAACGGCATCTAACTGATGAGCCCACCGTTCATACTTGGGCGAAACGCACAACAAGGCCACGGAACTTTTTTATTTAAATAACTTTAATTTGTTCACTATTTCACTAATAGGGAGTATTGGATTTATTAAACTTTTTTAACTTTTTTTTTTGTTTTTTTTATTTTTTTTTTTTTGACTGATTTTTAATTTGGATTTGGGGGTAATGAGGCACAGCAACAACAACGGGCGAGTAAGCTTAGCTTCCGACGCGACCAACACAGAACGCGTGCGTTGCCGATGGGAGGCAAATCGAATATGATAGTATGGACAGAAAAAAGTAAACGGCTACTCTTTTTATTGACATAACCAAGGCTTTCGATACGGTAGACTATGAAATTTTGCTGAGAAAATTGGATAGAGCTGGTTTTAGGGGTTTTATTCTCGATTGGTTTCTTCCTTTCTTAAAAACAGAAAACAAAAGGTTAGAATAGGTAAACATTTTAGTGAAAGTCGCAATATCAATATAGGTGTTCCTCAAGGATCAGTTCTTGGTCCGATTTTATTCCTTGCTTATGTTAATTCTATTTTCAGTTTAAAATTAAAAGGAACTGTAACGGGCTTTGCTGACGATATAGAATGTGTATGCTCAAATTCATCTTATTAGACATGATTTCAGACATAAATCATGATTTGGAACTATTAAGACATTGGTTTGCGACGCACAAACTTGTCTTGAGTGAAAAAACTAAAATAACGTTTTTTAAACAACCTTTTCTTGGTGTTCAACCTCCTACTCTCATTCTACATAGCACTGAGTGTAAAAACTCTTCTTTTTATAGCTCAATTGATTCCAATTTAGTTTCTTTTTAAAGTGTTTCCATATTGAATATGTAACTGAATTTAAATATCTTGGCCCAACAATTGACACCTAAATGAATTGGAAACCTCATACACAATTAATCAAGAAGTACTTACTTTCAACCACATATATTTTTTTTTTCCACTTAAGAAATCTTTGCTGCCGGAGACTCTTAGAAACTCTCTATTATGGTCTAGTTCAATCTAAACTGCAATATCGTATCATATGTTGGGGTGGTACGTACAAAAACTACCTTCAACCCTTGTTAGTAACTCAAAAGCGTATCTTAAGAAACATTTTGAAGAAAAGAAATCTCGATCATAGTTTTTCGTTGTTTGCTGGCTCTGGTATACTCCCACTAAAACATCTATATTTTTATAAAGTTTTAAAAATTTTCTTTCTAGGAAGTGGCTTTCGTTCGTTCAGTGTATGTTTTGCAAAGTAGTGAAAACAACCTCGCGTTCATTCCTGTGCATTACACTCAACACTTTTTTCATTTTTATACGTTGGTAGCTCCAAGACTGTATAATAACTATCTTACCCTCTAATATTCGTTCTATAGGCTCTATCTACGCTTTTAACATGAAGGTTAAAGGATGGCTTTTAACTATGATTTTGATGAAATTCATGGCTTACTTAAAATAACAATTTAACAAATTTTTTTTCGTATTATTAAAGCATATTGTTATGTTATATTTTTTTGACTTTTTACTCCACAATATTTAATATTTAATGAATAAAAAAATTCTTTAATTTTTTCTTTTTGTAAATTTTGTAATGCCTTGATACTTTCGACACTTGTCGTAAGACAACAGATTGTATCATACATTTATTTCTTTTTATTATTATTATTGAGTGAGTTTAAGCGAGTGAACATATAAAGTTTGGCAGTGCGAATAAATGTCCTTTAAGAACGAAAGATTTTAAGTTAAAAAGCCTGAAGTGGTTGCAAAGCACACACAGAGATATCCTTCTGCGTTACAACCCTAAAACGAGGAAAATTTAAAGGTATTTCTGGCGTTTTTTAACGATTTATAATTTATTATTTTCACGTAAAAACAAAATTTTTAAAGTAAATAAATAGCGTTACTATTCTTCACTCCAGAGAAAAGTAGTAATATACCGCAATAAACACATTTCCCTAAAATACTAACACAAACAAAAAGAAATACATAAAACACACTTCTTCGCACAAACAAATCTGTCAACTACTGTCAACCACTGACAATTACAATTTGTAAAGCAAGTGCTGCCAACGCAAAACCATCAAATTTCAACCTGTTGGCGGACACTCAAACTAAAAATAAAATAAAAAGTTAATAGGGATGTTAAACGAAATCGATTAATAGAAGTTGTAGTATGGATATTAGTCTCGACATACTTAAAAATCTTCTTAAAGAACAAAAAGAAGAGATTGCAAGAAATATAGCAGAAGCAACGGATAAAGTAATCAAAAATACAGATGAGAAAGTAGGAATTCTATCAGAGAAGGTTGTTAAACTTGAACAGATTGTAGAAACCCAGGGAACAATTATCGAAAAACAAGGGGGAAAATGTGCCCAACAAGAAAAACCAATTTCTCAAACAGAAAATTCTGCTGTCAAAAAAAAAAAACTTAATGAAATCAGTGTTTCAGAAGACCTCCCCAAAGCTATTGTAGAAGCGAGAAAACCACTTGTGCCAAAGCTAATGGAACTGAAAAAACAAGGGAAAAAAGCATTTTTCAGATTGGATGAGCTCATAGGTGATGACAAAGTCTGGGACGAAAAGGTTGAAAACAAGTCCGATAATTCAAGAAAAAGAGTACGTTCGGTAGAAAACTCCCCAACAACATCATCAAACAATAGAGAAGACAAAAATAAAAACAAATCTAAAACAACAACCATTGGTTCCACAAATATCACTCCGAAATGAAAGCAATCAATCAATTAAATTAAAAAGTTTCTTGTGCAACAAAATGTAAATCAGGATCTGCTAAACAAGACAATTAACTCGGCAAATAACTCAGAAGCAAAATATCGAGGTAGTCAAGTCGAGACACAAAAATAGCAAATAAAATCATTAAACTACACAAATAACCAAGCTTCAATACAAGAACCACACAATAATATTGAATATACATTGAATTGAAAAAAAAACTAATATTTTTGTTTTTACATAAAGTTTTATTAATTTAAAATAGGTAAAAACAACAAAAGAAGGAAGTGGCTTCAAAAATGTAATGTTATGGAGTAATCTTAAAAAAAAAAAAACAATGTATACAGTTTTTTACACTCAAATTAATTCGTCTAGGCGTCTTTATCTTGATTTTACCACTGTGTTACGTCACCTTTAGCCTTAATCACTGCCTCTAAGCGTTTTGGCATAGTGTCAACTAATTTTTGACACTCTTCGGGAGCAAAAGATTCCTAAATATTTGTTATTTTGGCTCTTAAGTCTTGAAGAGTCCGACCTGGTTCCTTTCGTAATTTTTGCTTCATTTTATGCCCAACTGTTTCGATTGGTGAAAGATCAGGGCTGGTGGAAGGCCATTCCAATAAAGGAATTGCTTCAGCAGTTAACCATGAAATTGTTGACCTAGATAATGATGGTCTGCACTGATGAGCGTGGTAAATTAAAGTTTTTAGCGATTTTGTAGCTTGACAATCCCGTTTCAAATGCTTTAATTATTGATTCCCTTAGATCTCGTGATAATGCAACGCCACGCACCATGGTTGACATGAAACTGCTGCTGGCTTGCATAAAAGCATACATTAATCAACAACAAAACTAGTACATGTAATTTTTTTTAATAACGGTTAACCGAAACTCTTTTTAATAGTCTTAGACGAACTATTTTGCATCCTAAAGAGAGTAGACGAACTGTTTTGCTCTTATCTTTGTTTTATAAAAAAAAAATTCATGAAGTACGCTTTTTCAAATTTAGTTTTGTTGGGTGGAATTTACTCTCAGTAAAATACTTTATTACATTGACAAAAACTTTGAAATAAACAACAGCTTGCTACCAGTTGACATTTGTATATATAAAGGATTGATGTTGTAATTAATCAATAGACGAACTATTTTGCGTTTGGGTTGTATTAACAAAAGATTAAACAGCAAAGTACTAAAAAAACAATCCTCCTCAAGCCGGTTGATCACCGTGAGGAGAGTAGATCAAATCCCCCCAAATTCGATTTCAAACTCAAATTCAAATACAAATACAAATTCAAATTCAAATTCGAATTCGAATCCAATCCCAACCACCAAAAATAACAACAACAAGAATAGCGAAATAAATGATGTTCATATCTGTACCTTAAATGTTCGTACTTTAAAAGATGAAGAACGACAACTTGAACTACAAAATGCCCTAGATCAAATTAAATGGAATATTGTCGGACTATCAGAAACCAGATTATTCGGAGAATAACTACTTGAAAGACAAAATGGAAACTTGTTTGGCTTTAAAGGAGAAACGAAAGGGCTATAATGGAGTAGGATTTTTAGTAAAAGGCAAATGGAAAAAACACATTGAAAATATAAGTTTCTATAACGAAAGAATAGCCGCGTTGCAGATAAAGGTATCAAACTCAAAACTATCCATCATTCAAGTCTATGCGCCAACGGAATCTGCTTCACCGGAAACGATAGACAAATTCTACAAAGATGTTGACTTGGTGTATCAAGATTTTAAAGCGAAATTTATGTTTGTAATGGGAGACTTCAATGCAAAAATAGGTTTAAATAAAGACAATGAAGACTTAATAATGGGAAATCACGAATATGGTGAGAGAAACGAAAGAGGCGAGTGACTTGTCACATGGCTGTGGCAACATGGACTCTCAGTCGGAAACAGCCTATTTAAAAAACACCATAGTAGAAAATGGACTTGGAGATCACCCAACGGACTTGTGAAAAATGAAATCGACTTCATAATATTGTCAACAAAAAAACAATACTAAAATATATTTCGGTTCTCAACGCTTTAAACTTCGATAGTGACCGTAGATTGGTAAGAGGTACATTCGAAATAAGTCATAAAACTAAACAATACCATAAACAAAGATCAAAAACTGAAATTCCAAAAACACTCGACGAAGAAATCATTCGCAAATAAATAGACGCACTAGAAGAAAAATGTAACTGGGATAGTCTAGATAAGAACTCTTTGCAACGCGCTTTTGATCAACTAGAAGATGGAATTTTAAAAGCAGCTGAAAGCCATATTCTTAAAAACTCAAAACAGAAAGCAGATAAACTATCATTAGCAACGAAAAAACTTCTAGGAGAAAGAGACGCACTGCGACAAAAAAAAAATAAACTCACAGATATTGAACGGAATGAACTTAAGAATCTCACAAACAAATGTAAGAATGCAACGAAAACAGATGTGCTGAAATTCAACAACCAAATAATAAAACATATCGTTGAAGAAACAAACTCCATAAAAAAAAACCCAAAAAGAAGTATCTGACGGAAAGGAATGGATCCTAAAATTAACAAAAAACAAGAAGACTATACTTAACCGACCAGATATAAATTCTACAGCAAGAGAATTTTACGAAAATCTGTACGAAACAAAATTTAACATACCATTAGATAATGAATATGAACACGTTGAAGAAGAAGAATTTCTGCCTTTTCTTCCACCCGAAATCGAAAAATCATTACGAGAGTTACCCAATGGCAAATGTTCCGACACACATGGGATCAGAAGTGAAATGTTAAAAATTGGTAAAACCAAATTGATTAACAGCCTCACATACATCTTCAACTGGATACTCATCGCTGAAGAAATACCAAATCAATGGAAGGAGTCAACAATCATTTTACTTCATGAAAAAGGAGACACAACATATATAAACAACTACAGGCCTAAAAGTCTTATATCCATCGTTTATAAACTATTTGCAAAATGTCTTTTCAGAAGGATTCGTGGTAATTTAGAACAATAACAACCAAGAGAACAAGCTGGTTTCCGTCAATTCTTTAGTACTACAGACCATCTTCAGACAATAAATGAAATAATTATTGAAAAGAGTAACGAACACCAAATTGATCTGCACCTGGCTTTCATAGATTTTACAAAAGCATTCGACACGGTGGAGCATGCAATAATCTGGAAATCTCTGAAAAAACAGGGGTGAACAGCAAAATTATCCGAATAATCAGGAACTTGTATAAACAGAGGATTTAGACAAGGAGACCCGCTCTCACCAGCTTTCTTTTCTGCAGTTCTTGAGGAAATTTTTCAATCAATGGATTGGGATTCCAAAGGGCTAAAAATTGATGGAGAATATCTTAATAACTTACGTTTTGCTGACGATATTGTTCTGATTGCAACATCAAGTGTAGAACTAGGCAAAATGATAGGAGAATTGGAAGCAGGTTGTAAACCGGCGGGACTTCTAATGAATGCCGAAAAAACAAAGTTGATAAGCAAAGGCGAAAAAGGGACAATGGTTGACAGAAGTAAAATCGAATATGTCGACGACTAAATCTACTTAGGACAATTAATTGCGTTGGAAAACAAGGAAGAAAAAGAAATTGACAGGAGAATCACAAACAGCTGGAAACAGTTTTGGAAATATAAAGAT
Organism: Platycheirus albimanus; assembly: GCA_916050605.2. Taxonomy (NCBI): domain Eukaryota; kingdom Metazoa; phylum Arthropoda; class Insecta; order Diptera; family Syrphidae; genus Platycheirus; species Platycheirus albimanus. Next base: position 69,045,754 of record OU696697.1, on the reverse strand, counting down.
GTGTTTGACGCAAATCTTACTCAGAAGTCTAGGAAATACCTATTCGAGTCAACTATCTTGCCAGTCATGACTTATGGCTCCCAAACCTGGAACATGACAGTTAGATCTACGCAAAAACTTGCTACGACTCAAAGAGCGATGCTGCAAGTATTTAAAAGGCAAAGAATACGGAATGAAGTGATCCGACGTACGACAGATTTCGATGATGTTATCCAGACGGCGAAGCGACAAAAATGGAACTGGGCGGGGCATGTTGCCCGGCTTACCGACAACCGCTGGACCTGGAGGTGCACCCAATGGGTTCCTAGAGATGGCACAAGGAGAGTAGGGAGGCAGCTTAAACGTTGGAGAGATGACATAGTTCACAGCAGTAATAGATGGGAGAGAATCGCGAAAGACAAGATAGCATGGAAGTCATTTAGGGAGGCTTATATCCAAACGTAAATTCTTAATTTTGTAAACTTTTGTATTGAAAAAAAAAATTAATAATAGTAATAATAATTCTTTTAAAACATACATATTATGTACATACTTATACTTATACTCATACTTATACTTATACTTATTGGATGAATAAAGCTTACAATAATAATAATTATTATTATTTATACTTTTAAACTGATTTTTGTATTTATTCTATAAGAGAGAAGAAATAAACTGAATTGAATTGCAGTTCTGTTGCTCCACACCGCGACCAGAACTTAAAGATATTCTGTGGACGGAAAATTTCGAGTTTTTGAAAGGGAACGATCTTGACACCAAGTGTCCGCTTTCTGAGGCGGAGGAGTGCTGGGCATTCCGTGAGGATATGCAGAGATGTTTCTTCACTTTCGAGGCAGAGACGGAAAACAGAGTTTGTTGCTAGTTCAGTGAGTATTAAGACAGTCTCTTGGACTAGCTTATGACAGTCTGGCTTTCTGAGAAGAGGAATATTGTTTTATTTTTGGCGTTTGAGTGATAAAGTATCCTCGCGAATTCGTTAATAGTAAAGACCTCTGCCTGAAATATGGACGAATGAAGACCAAGGCTGACTGAGAAGTTCGCGCAAGGTGATTCCCTAAAAATACCGGAACCACTACCTGTTTCCATTTTTGAGCCATCCGTATACCAGATCAGGTCGTTCCTAAGATTTTCCAAGCTGCTGAGCAGCGTTAGGTTTGGGTTGGAGGTTACAAAATCTTGGTGGAAGAGACGATATATACTCATTCTTGCTTCCATTCTTATGAATATGTGGATTGGAGGTAATCCCAAAATTACATTAAGTGCAAAGGTAGGTGTGGTCCGCATGCATCCCGATATGCATGTCGTTGCAAGTCGTTGAATTCTTTCTAGCTTCTTTATTGAGGCTGATTGGGTGGAAGGATTTAGGACTTGGTTCTAGATCTCGTCCCGCCTTTGGTAGATTAACTACTGTAACGTTACGCCAACTATAGAGCAGGTGCCCGAAAGCGAGGCCACAGCAGAATAATTTTGAGAGATTAGTTGCTAATACATCTATTCCCTTTTGTAACGGAGCCGGAAATATGCCATCTTCTTCTGATGCCTTGAACGGTTTCAATGATGAGATTGCCCGTTTGATGGCATCGGTGTTACAGATTTGTCTAGCTGTTTTCCAGTCTCCAGTTGTTGGGGTTCTTGATGGTTCTTGTTGTGGAGATAGATTTATGGGGCTCCAGAAGAATCGATTCTGGAAAGTGAGTTTTTACAAGAAGCTCTAGCACGAAGCTCTAGAGTTCCCTTCTTGCTATTTGTGAGTTCCGTTCTCATTGCTTAGACCTTAGAGTACCTTTGGTGGCGGGTTTGTCAGGTGCTATGACTTTATGTAGACGACAGCTGAAGGGAACGTCAGATATTACCTCCACAAATCGCCTAAAAGACTCCTTTTCGTCTCTTTTTATTTTGCTTTTAAGAGAATGATTCAACTCTGAACTATAAGGAGTCCAGTCTGTGTTTCTCGCAGGACGGTAGGTTAGACGGATTGGAGTTTCTACATCTAGCTTAAATCGAATGTGTCTATGAACTGCGCTTGATGGTTCTGAGGAGAAATGCCAGTCATAGATTGAATTACTAGTCAAAGAAGAGGACAGTGAAATGTGCAGAACCTCTTTTCTAGTATTAATAACAAAAGTGGGTTTTCTACCGATATTATGTACATTCAAATTTTCTTTTGAAATAAAACCAATAAGTGACTCACCTCTTTTGTTGATGTCCGTGCTTCCCCATAGGGTATGATGAGCATTTGCATCACAACCAAGGACAATATCTGTCTTACGCGCATGATCAATCAACTTCATCACCTGGATGAGGGGAGATAGTCCTTGGTCGTTTCCAGCGAAGTAGGCCGATGCTGCTATAATGTCCTTGGATTTGTCGATTCTTACTACCGCCGCTGTCACGTCATCTGAGATGAATTCTATCATGGGAAAGAAAGTTGTGTTATTATCAAATATGATACAAGTTCTAGGTCTATTGGACGAATTAGAATATAACAGCCTACCTGAAGGTATTTTTAGGCCTAGGATTTTCCTGCACGAGGGCGATGTTTAGACAATTCTGTCTCACGGTGTTTGTTAAGACCGCCAAAGCGGCTTTTGGATGTTGGAGGTTGATTTGAACAACCCCTCGTGAGCCCCCTCGCGAGCCCCCTCGCTTACCACCACGTATCCTATGTGTTAGCTGACGCTGTGGGTTGGTCGACCTACCGCTGCTTGTGCTGGACAATGACTGCCCAGACCTGTTTTTACAAGTTTTTGTGACGTTAAGTCGTTGGTATTATCAGACCTGGCAACAGGAGCGAAACCGGGACTATCCAGTTTGCTGCGCCTTATTTTATATTTCGCCACCTGCTCAGAAGCGGACTTTCCAGCTCCTGGGACAGGTTTTGAAAGGTTGGGAATGAAGGTTCCACCTGAAGAAGATGTTTTCTCACTCGGATGTGAGATCTCTTTGGGTTATGGGGCATTGGCTTTGTTGACCGTGGGCACCATTCGCAGTTTGGCATTCTCCCAAGGCAAAATTTTGCATACTGTTTTCGCTAGCCAGTCTTTGGTATTAGCATCGGCACAGTCCACCGAAATCGAATCTGTGGGCCATCTTCAGCGAGCTTTTGCAGTTCGCTGATGATGGCATTTTCCACTGCTTTTTGTTGTACTTTATCTAGATGTCCAATGGGATAGTTGTCAGATACGACACCGACTTTTATCATCCCTGCAACCTCATTGAACAGAAGAGCATTGGATTTTTCCCTTTTGCTCGGTTCAGCGGTGATATTGTTTGTGCTAGAACTCCGTCTTATGATAGTGGTCTCGTTTGCTGTTTCAGATGGAGAGAACCTTCTCAACTGCTTTTCCGTAAGGTAGATTATCCACCAGAGGTCTTCTTAAGTGCTTTTTGAGACGTTGTGAGTCCTTTCCGATTGAGGTTAAGTTTTTCTAGCTGTAGAGTCTTTTCGGATTCCGCTCCAGAAGCTTCGCTGCTTCCGTAGTTGTCCACCGTCTGGACAGAGCTTTGACCACCGACAGATTCGAAGTCGCTGTCGGATAAAGCCACTACTGGAGGGTCTATCCAACCGAAGAACGTCTGTCGGGTATAACTTTATATCAAATAATAGCTTTAATCAAGATTGTATTGAACTTTATTTGTGATTAAGAAAATTATTATTTGTTAAATTCTCTAATAAGCTTATTACGATTTGGTAATGCTAGATATATAGCATGTAAACCCATCGAAATCGGTACCTCTTTCGCCAGTCAGTATATTAATAACTTCGACTTCTGTTAACGAAACACTCCCAAAGCAATTCAACCTGAATTCTCTTAGGCCTGCACATCTACCTAAGAAGTGCTGGATGATCGTTTTGAACAAATCTATTGCCATTCAAAAGAATTACATAGATCGCATCTTGCCCTAAAAATCTAGGTAATTTTGCTGAGTTCGAGATCATCGGTGACGTAACATTGTATTTTGAAATGATACCGATATTTAAAGATTTTTGTACTGCTTTTGGATGCTCTCCGTTGATTTTCTTTTATGCCTTCCGATTTCAACTGAAGCAGTAGATCTGAGTTTTTTTGAATAAATCCACTATGAGCAAAGTCTCTTTCTACCCAAAACAGACCAAGACAACGCCCAAGATTGTTCACCTCTTTTACCCAAGACAATTTGTTCCTTAAAAGAATTTTGCTTAGTTGATGTGGTAGCCTTCTTTCGCTTTATTCGAACATCGTTTTTGCTAAATATCTGAGGTGAATATCAAGGTATAGTAATGACCGCCTTCCGCTCCAGTGATAGTGCATAGTTTAGAGTAGATAAAGTTAGTTCTAAGATTCGTTTCAAAAAATAGCGCTGTAATTCATCCACTTCTTCAAACATTCCAAAACCCCAAACCTGAGCTCCCTAAGTCTGGGAAGCTCTGCAAACAGCTTGAAACAATTTCCATTGTGCACTTACGTTTATTCTTCTTTTTTGTCAGAATAATTTGCCATCAAGAGGTACCTTTATAAGACATATTTTGAAAAATATTTTCCAACTAAAAAATAGAATGTCTTTAAAAAATAGCATTCCTAAAGTTCTATCAAAATCGTTAGAACCGTTTTTGAGAAAATCAATTTTTTCACGACTGTATGGAAGGTCCACTTATTTTTGGGCCTAGAACAAAAATTAAAAATATGTTCTGAAGGACGGCCAAATAAATATTAAATACCAAATTGGAAGCTTATCGGCCCATCCGTTCAGGTTCTAGAGGTGCGAACAGGCATTTAGACAGACAGACCGACCGACGGACGGAATTTCCAGACAAACTTTTTTCGACTTCTCCATTATCGTAATTTTTTTTTTTTTGCAAGAATCCATAACTTGACTTATAGTACCTACATATAATTGCAAGTAAAAATAAGTAAGACATCTAATTTCTTTTACTGTTTTGAATTTAAAAAAAAACCGTTTTTTTGAAAAACTTTTCGAAAAAACTTTCTTTTCAACAACCTCAATTTGATAAAATTTAAACAAACCATTTCTAAAAAAAATTGAAAAAATTGCCTTTTTTTAACACAAACATTTTTTTTTTAAATTTAAGAATTAATATAATTTCGTCTATAAAAGGTGTTCTACTCGTACATCAAAAATTTCCGCGAAATCCATGATATGGCTTACGAGAAAATCTGATTTTAAAAAATCGTTCCTATGGGAGGAACCGTTATAAGACTTTTCCTGAGAAATCTATTCCAACCAAAATATACATTTTACACAAAAAACACCTTTCAAAAATTTTTTAGCAAAATCGTAAGAATCCTTTATGAGAAAAAATAATTTGTCATTATAAATCGTATATAAGGTAACGTTAGTTTAAGAGCTAGAATGGTGATTCCAAAAACTCTTCTGCTCTGTAGGACGTCATATATATACTGTGTATGAAGTTTGAAGCAAATCGGTCCAGCCGTTTAGGCTGTAGAGAGGTAATTATATACAGACATACATAATGTTTGCCTTCTCTATCATCGTAATGTCATGTTTTTCTACGAATGCTTAACTTCCCTAAAAGTACCTTCAATCGGAAGTAAAAAACCAAGGTTCAAACATGACATTACGATGATAGAGAACTGTCTATGCGTCTGTGTGGATGTGCGTCTGTGGCTTGAACGATTTTCTTAAAATCTCATATAGGCAGTTTGAAGAAAAACGGTTGTCAAAGTTTATTTATTTCGTTTTACCTTGGCTCAAGCTGGTACAACCAGGCACGTAGCCAGAGGGGGGCTAGAGGGGCTCAAGCCCCTCCCGAAATGATTTAAAAGAAAATATTTGAATTAAGTTCAGCTAATTTTTTTATTTTGTTTATTTTTACATAAATCTAATATAAACATTTATTAAGTAACATGTATTCAGAACAATATATATGTAAGTAGTGAGGCACTAATAAATGACTTTGTATAGTGAGTATAAATAATAGTAAGCAAGCTCAAATTTTAAAAAAAAATAACTCTTAGGACCAGCTGTACAATCGTGGTTCATCCTCGGATCAAAATTTAAAAAGGATTTACCTCGGTTCCTGTTTGCAAAATCAAAGTTTAGTCTGTGGTTCAAGAGTGGTTTATGAGTAAACCCACTGATTTCCGCAGATCAAATAAAGTTGATTCACTTATCAAGAATTTAAAAACGAGGTCCAGCGCTGAACCACAGACAAAAGAAATATACAGATGTAGAATATGGGCTACGTCGAGTTTAGTTCACTTCTTTAGTGTAGATGGCACCAGTTACACTATTTTTCGTTGGTGGTATGATCACACAAGTTAAATAAGATCTTCAAACTTAATTTTTCTAACGAAGCCACCAGCCGCAGCCGCAGGCCGCAGGAAAGTTAGCATATACCTCATACTCAAACATGTCCGAGAAATTGACATCCTCCGAAAAAATTAAACATACTATTACCATACCATACCTCCATACCAAAAAACCAGTTCCTAGTCCTAGCAATACCAACATCGGTCCACGGCACGGTTTAGGGTGGAGTGGTGGAACTGCAACCACGATCAAATAAACACAACTCAGTTTTATGAGGGGATAGTTTTAGGTATAATTGTAACTTGCTTTAAAAAATAATAAAAAAAACAGTAAAAGTAGTTTTATAGTTTAGTAAAAGTAGTTTTATATTCATTTTTCCTCAGCAAAACTAGAATCATAAATGAAAGCGGTGTTTACCACAAATTGGATCCTTAAACCACTCAAGACTAAAGCTCTCTGTTTTTGTAATGCTTAAAGATATTATTTTGGATTTTATATTAATGATTTCTGGACTTTTTATGTATATGTTTTCAAAACCATTTATTTGAAGCTTACAAATTTCAAAAAATATGTCGAAAGGGGGAAATAGTTTACCAAAGTCTGATTCTGAATTTAAGTATGCCTTGTGGTGGATAAGAAATGCAGAATCGTCTGTTGTAGTTGTAGCCGTTTTTAGTAATGTTTGATTACAATTTCGACATGGCTCTTTCATCAATTTAAATAGCTTGTAACAGCAGTATCCTGCAAAGTATCGAAATGACATGCTCTTGACAGTTGTTGAGACAGATGGCCGCTCATCTCAATCAAAACAACCGATCATTTCACAGTCAGGACTTAATTTTGCTTCTTTTTCGGTTGTATTGACATCCAAAATAGGCTTTTCAAATTTTGTATTTACAACTGTAGACCAATCAACATCAAGAATTTCATCTGAATCTTTTTCGCAGTTGGAGAATTTCGATGTAAATAGTAGATTCAAAGAAATGATCTTGGCTATAATTTATTGAAACTCAAAAACATTTGGATTTCTTTTGTTTGCGTTTCGGGCACGAACATGTGAAAAGAAATTTTCCAGTGAATATGGTTCATTTTATTCAAATAAAAATAAGAAAAATCGGGATAATCGGCAAATAGATCATCGGCCAAAGAAAGGAAAGATGTTATAGTTAAAACTATTCCCTTAAAGCAATGAACGGTTGTGTTTTTAGTAAGTTGTAATGACGCTAATAAATCTTTCATTTCATTTAAGAATTCCATATTAATTATGTTTCTAACTAACGGTGGGTGTCCATTTAAAATATCAAACATTTTATCAATTTGTTTGAAAAAAATTGACGTGGCTTTGGCCTTACCCTCAACGTTCTTAGAAAAAACCGAAACTTCCAGCATTGCTAACATTGCTGATGATACGCTGTGTGAAAATACTTGGGTAGCCAAGCTAACTGACATCTTTTGAAAATTTGTAGGATCCACGTGTGCTTGGGTGATTCTCGGACAAGCTCTTACAAGATTTTGAGAGTCAATAGCATATAGTTCTCTCAAAACGTCCCAGCTAACAACATCTCCATTAGGAAGGCAAAAGTCTGAAGATATTAGATTTGTTCTGATAGATTTAACTAGATGAGGTACATCGAAACAATGGTATATCTTTTTTCCTTCATATATGAAATAAACAAACCAATTGTTATCGATGTTTTTGTTTATTCCTTCTTTATTTCCAAGTTGAAAAAATAGGCTTCGGTTTGTTGATCCTTGGTCGCATGTGAGCGCTCGTACAAATATTCCCAACCTTGCACAAACATGTAAGCATTTTCAAATATGTTGTTTTAGTTCTAACACGGGACAAGATGTCGCACTAACAACATAGTTCAGAATATATTTGAAATTGGAGCAGAGTCCCCTTATCATGAAAACACAAATAGTTTTTCCTCTTATTGGTTCTCTTTTCCCATCACCATAGTCAACAAACCCGTCAATTCTGTCCTTAAACTTATTATATGTTTGATTTTTCTCGATCGATATTTCATCAAAAATAAGTACCACATTTTTACTCAGTTCAGGTAATTCATCTACTTTGCCCTTTATTTTTAATAAAACCTCTTCATTGAAGCCTGATGGTGAAAGATGTTTTATATCCATCCACTTGTATTAAGAAGTAGGATGAGGCAGGTGGAATTCAAGAGTTTCCCTCATAAAGTTATAAAGAGCAGCATTCCTAAAAAATATATTTTGAGAAAGCCATTTTTCGTCTTTAGAATAGGTTTTGTTCTTGGTCATTAGCATTTTTGCAAAAGTTTCTGCATTTTTGTTTACCACAGGCAATAAATCAATTAACATTGATACCGTTTTCGTGGCTGTTTCCCCATCTTTCTTTTTTGATAAGCTTCCTACTTTCAATATATTAACTTTGCGCCGCAAAGCAATATGTTTTAAATTGCTTTGTTTTTGTATGTCTTTTATCATTTTTTCTAAATTGTATATTTTGAGTTTTAATTTTAAAATTTCATTTTTGTAGACCTGGCAGTCTTGATCATTTTTTTGTGGGAAATATTCAGTACTGACATTTTTCTGAAAATGTTCGTCTGATATTGATTTAAACTCCTGTAAGGTTAAATCTACATCAGAACCTTGTGTATAAGTTGAAGGTTTCAAATAGGTTGCGATATTTGAACCGAACGAATTTGATATATTTCCAAGGTATAAACTGGGAACAGACCCTTTTCTAAGATTCTTTTTTAATATCAAATTTGTTTCAAAGTGTTTTTCACATAAATGAAGATTTTTATGAAGGACATCTTCTTTTAAATTACAGGCATCATGCCACTTTCTAAAAAGAACTTGGTTCTTCTCCCGAGCTGGAAATTTGAAAAAAAATTTTGACAGATTCTCCTGCCTCTTAGCTCCACAAGAGGAAATACAACATTTTACACGGTATCCGTACCTGTGCTTTTTCGAATCAGTTGAAAACATTTTAAATTTTAAAAATAAATTTGCAGAAAAACTATATTTCGTCGTTAAAAATCTCAATACCTCTTACTTTATTTATAAAAATGTATTTACAAAAACTAACTGCATAAACCTTCAAAACAAATAGGTACTTTGTTTTTAAGAATCCAACTATACCTAGTAATTAAAAGTAGTAAAAGGAAAGCAAGACGAGATATAAGATACACAAATAAAATGTCTTTATCTAAGCTGAAAAAAAAAACACTATCCGTAGACACAAACAACCATTCCAGCATTAACTATTCCGTAGACCTCAGACAACCATTCGGTTTGACAAATTTAGGTGCACTGCTAAAAAAAATTTCAATCAACCCTCAAATCCTCAAACTGAAACAGTAGTTAAGTTGTGTTTCCTTGATCGTGTCGTGGTTCCAGTTCTACCACTCCACCCTCCACCGTGCCGTGGACCGTGGTTCGTATTGGTAGGACTATGAAGTAGGAAGAGGAACTGGTTTTTTGGTATGGAGGTATGGTATGATAATGGTATGTTTTTTCGAAGGTTGTCAATTTCTCGTACATGTTTGAGTATGAGGTATGCTAGCTTTCGATTTTGGTATTCTAGCTTTGAATTTTTTTTGAACATGCTTTTGTTCTACTATTCTACATCTGTATATTTCTTTTGTCTGTGGCTGAACCAACTTGAACAACTGGTTGCAATATGGAGACTATTTAGGTACTATCAGTATATAATACTCTCTTATAAAGTCGTAACAATTATGTTGTTTGTTACGCAGGATCTTAGGCCGCGTTTCCATTTGCAAGTCAACTCGCGGAAGTCTTGCAGAAGTTTCTTGCAGTTGCGTTTACATTGTCATGTGAATTCTTACAATTTCTTCTGCAATAAATGTCTTGCAAGAAGCTCGCTCATCATACTGTCGCAATTTATTCCAGATGTATTTACACCAGGAGAGCAATTAATGTCGCAAGAAATCTGGTTGTTTACTTAAAATTGTGAAGTCATGGCGAGAAGGCGTCAACGATTAGCAGCTGAGATGATAATTTTATTATTAAAAAAGAAAAAAAAATCAACTTGGGTTCGAGATTGGATTTTGAGAAGACGGGAAGCTGCGGTGCCTTCTATAATTTATTAAACGAAAAATATAGAAGATGCTCAGCAATACTTTAATTTCACTCGCATGACCGCGCAAAGAATACGTGCAGCATTCAGGGAGTATTTTATTTCTCTGCAAGGTGAAGTACCTTTATATCAGCATATTTAATTAATTTAAAAATGATGTGTATAAAAGTATGGTTAATAAAAAGAAATCAACACAAATCAGTCTTTTAATTTAAAAATGATAAATAAATACTTGTTTACATACCAATGTATCCGTACAAGGTGCTCTGCCAACGTCCAAGAAGTTAAGGGCCTCGAAATAACACCAGCTTGGTTTGTAAAGATCATCCTGGCCACTTCCACTTCCACTTTTTTTTTTTTTTTTTTTTTTTTTTTTTTTCATTTTGCCACTGGCTCCTTAAGTTGTGAAGTTTCCGAGCAACTTCATTCTCATTCGTGTGAAACTCTTCCGCGATCTTATTAAGAACAGAATTTTTTTTAATTCGGTCCTTGTAATTTTCGTTCCGGTTATTCCATAAACATGGATTACGCTCGTAAACTTCAATTAAACGCATAACTTCTTCGCGAGACCATTCACGACCTTTTATTTTACTCATTTTGTATAAAGCAAAGACGTCAACCAGCCACTTCCGCGAGATATACGAAACTGTTTCGATAAGCTGCAAGAACTGTCGCGAGTCGATGCAGAAGTGTTTAAACTAGCAATTAATTGCACTTGCAAATACTCGCAAGAAGTTATGAAAGTACTGTCGCGATAGAACTTGCTTGGTAGTTTCCACTTGCAATTCACTTTCGGACAGACTATCGGACATTTTTTTTTTTATAATTTGTTTTTAAAACATGAATAGACATAATATAAATATCTTTTTTCGAATTGCCCATTTTTGTTTAGGTTATCTTACTAATGTTTTTTCATCTATTTGATTCTTTATAAAGATGAAAATTATTTTATGAACTCAATGCAATAGCATACATTTAAGGCTATAAATCAAATTCTTAGTGAATTCCCAACACAAATGGTTGTTCAAGTTTTGACCGTAGGATTTACAGTTAAAAAATTATAGCAATTCAAAGAATAGTACTAATCGAAATAATTTTATGAACTACTTTGACCCCAAAAATTTAATGAAATTAACCGTTTTTTAATGAATTAAAAATAAATTGATTTTCGTGACCTTTGATCTTGAGTAACCTACGGCACAGGCACGAGATTATATGTGACTTTTGAGACAACTTTTGGAACGCCAAAACGAAGGTGTGTACCAATTTTCAGCTTATTATCTCTCATTCCTAATTTGACTGGGCTATCATATTACACTCAAAATTGCGTTTTTTGACTTAAAAAAATTCAAAAACAATGAAACGGTTATGATTTCGCAACGGCTTGATTGATTGGTTTGGCAAAGTTCCTCGCAGCTTTCTACAGGATGGTGTTACAATTTTTTGAGTGGAGCCTTTGAAAATGGTAGGTAGACAATTATTTCTAATGTGTTCAAAAACGACTCGATTTTGACTAAACTTTGTATGTAATATTCTCTGAGTCTTTTTAAGAAAACTGCGTTTTTAATTTTTTGCAAGGAGTGTTAATAGCGGATATCTGGTCTTAATGCCTTTTTTTAATGGCCATAAGTTGGCAACGGTTGTATCGATTTCCATTGAACTTTGTTTAGTATAGTATTTTACAACTCCCTATTAGATGTCGTTGCATTTTTTTAGATACTCTGCTCCGAGCCACTAGGTTGGTATTGACCAACACTTTTTCTTTTTCTTCTAATTTGCCCATAAGGGACTCTAACGATTTTTATTAAACTTTGTATGTAATATACATAGCAGGATTTAAAGAAAAGTGCCTTTTTGTTTTTGTTACAAATGATAATAACAGCAATGGTTTCTAACGGTTTTATTAAACTTGCCATAAGTAGACAACGACATTAACGAAATAGTTCAGACTTGCTAAAGCATATACATAATCTTTAAAAGCACCCAAAATAAAATGAACGACTGGGTCGTACGAACTTGCTTTAATGTGAGACAGTGGTCTTGGGGTTTGAGATTTTGGAAAAAAATCATCCAAAAAATGATATGAAATTTTATTGATCACTAAAAATCACTAGTAAAAGCGTTTTTTGAAAAAAATGAAGTATGCCTAATTTCGATTAGGAACTTTTAAGAATTGAAAGGAATTTTTTTTTTTCAAAATCTTTCGACCAAACTGTTTTTTTAAACTTTTCGAAAACATATGCCAATTTGTTTTTGAGTACGCCAACTTCTGGAACTTTGTAGTTTTTATCAGAACAATAAAATCTAATGTAATTATTGAAACCGTTTTTGGAAAAACCAAAAATTTAAATTCTTTTTAAAAACCTCAAAAAAACTGTAATGTTATGTGTATAGTCCAAAAAAAATTTGTTTTGCGAATGTATAACTTGCCTTATAGTACCTATAATTGCAAGTAAAAATGGCAACTGTATTTTTAATACTAATCCTTTCTTAACAGTAGCTTCGGTATATCAATTTTTTTTAAGTTCTTAGGAAATTTCTCAAGAATTGCTTTAACAATTTTGATTGCCTTTGTGGTATTTTTTTTTAGCATTCCAAAGATAACTGTGTCCTAGTTTTTGGCTAAAAATACAATTAGTGGACATCTGGATATAAGCAACTTTATAATATTGGAGGTTTTAGTATAACGAAATATCCTGAAAGTATTTTATAAAACTTTCAGTATGCTCAAAATCCGGAACACAAACACTTCTTATATACAAAGAATTTGAGGAACCAATTCGAGGGCTCGTTAGTATGGCCTTACTAAAATATGTATAATTGCTTATGTTTTATTCGAGACTGGTGATGCGAAGTAGTGGCAAACGAAATGAGGCCACATTTTAAATTTGGCCTTATTTCGTTTTCCTAAAAGAAGTAAGGCAAAATTCTCCTTATTTCCCTACTCTAATGGAAATAAGGCCAAAGAACTATAGAAATAAAACCATATATATAAAGAAATATCGATCTTGGTGCCTTTATTTCAATTTGGAAATGGAAATAAAGACAAATTCAAATACACACTAAGAGAGTATTAAAAATTAATACACATTTAAAGTGTATATAATTTTTGTGTTGGTATTGGTTTTCGACAAGTGCGTTATCATTTTTACCGTTATTGTATAGTCATGATAACATAATTTTAAGCGATCCATTCGATTTTTTTTATTTCGAAAACTTTAAATTAAACCACTTTGAGATTTGAGGGACACACTTGAATGAACAATATTATTCTTTAACAGTATTTGTTTTCGCTTCGAAAGTTGAAAGCACGCCAAATTGGCCTTATGTCGATTTTGAAAACACGCCTTTTTCACGTCACCTTCCAGACTTGTTTCCATTCATTAATAACACGTTGAAGCATGATATAGTACCCGTAATCGATTTCTCTGCGCAGTCACATACATCCAGCACAATTATTTTTTCGTCTGGTCTGATAACCTCCCATAGAATCGGTTCAAATGAGTTCATGAATATTTTTAAATTTTCTTTTCCTGGTAAAAATTGCCGACGAAGCTCTATAAATTTAAATACTCAAAAAAATTGTATTGTTTCGCCAAAAACACTATTGATTGTTTGGTGAAAGTGATTTTTCTTTTATTTTTTTTTTTTAATCTCAAGCCCCAGAACCACCGTCACACATCAGAGCAAGTTCGTGCGGCGACCCACTCGTGGACTTTATTTGATAAATAGTAGTGTTTACATTCACTTTTCCATATTTTAATTAACAACCAAATTTGTTCTATATAAAAATATTAAGTGCATACATCAAATATAAAAAAATACATTTTCCTTTCTTATTCTGATGTACATTAATTTGAACTTCCATTTCCTAAAGGTTATCGACTTGCGGCTACTCCCCTTTATCAATAAGGTGTTTCGTATTTTCCGACTGACAAATTTGAGCGAGAATAGATTTCATAATCGAATTGAGGATCATAATCATAAAAGAATTATTAATTTTGTTCCACCAGCTTTTCAGTTCAATAATAAATTATTGTCAATGATTATTTTATTGTCATCGAAAAAAGTCTTTTTTTGTATTGTGTTAACAGTTGGCTGAATTAAAGTCCGGGAGCCAGCGACCATTCAAGGGTATAGTCAGTCACACAAAAGCTGAAAATGTTTTCCAAAGCTTAATTTGTTATCACTAGTAAGGAAATAGACCTATAGCTTGCACAGTTCCGGGGAAGGGGTGGGTGTCAGTAGCAGCCTCCGGAAAACGTAAAATATTAATAAAAAAAAAAATAATACCACAAAAGATCAAACTTTGTAAAGTTGGTAGTTATGGTGTATTTAAACAACAAAATAGTGCAGTGAAATAAGGCCAACTGGGAAAGTGTAATAACACCCAACTCAAATAGTTGGTCTTATTTCACTTTGAGAAAGAGAAATAACGCCAATTAATTTTGAGAAATAACACCAAGTTGGCGATATTTCTCATTATCAGAGGTATAATTTGTAGATAGGATGATATAGTAGGTATATAAATTGAAAACTTGTCGAATTAAGAAAATTATTTTAAAGAGGTGTCGTAAATTAAAGCCTATCAAAATAAATCACGAATTAAGACAGCTTATATCCGATAAATATAATTCTGTAAAGAATTTAAGATAATAATAGCTAAAGAGGTTTAGAAAATAATTTTCTAAAATTCTTTACAGTTAAATTCTTTACAGCTGAGTCTCACATGCTGTAACTGTGAAGAGTTTTAGAACATTAAATAATAGTTAAAAATTCGCTCAAATGCTTACATATTATTTTATTATTATTTTCTAAAGTTCTTTACATTTAAGTTTCACAAGCTTTAACTGTAAAGAAATTTAGAAAAGAATAGTTAAAAATTCACGCGAATTTTTTACTATTATTTTCTAAAATTGTGTACAGTTAAGTCTCACAAGCTGTAACTGTGAAGAGTTTTAGAACATTAAATAGTAGTAAAAAATTCGCGCGAATTTTTGAATATTATTTTATGTTCTAAAACTCTTCACAGCTTGTGAGAGTGTAAAGAATTTTATAAAATAATAGTAAAATATTTTTTGTGATTATTCTTTCTTGACTGTATTTGAACGTTAGTATAAAATACCCTTATGCTCATAAAAACATTAGGTGGGCATATCTCAGTATTTCGTCTTTTTAGCTCCTTTAACCCAAATTTTACCAAATTCATCAAAATAAAAGTGTAATGAAGCGAACTTGGCGTTATTTCTCTTGGCCAAAGTGAAATAAGACCAATTATTTGAGTTGGGTGTTATTACACTTTTCCACTTTTCACTTGGCCTTATTTCACGGCACCCATAACAACGTATACAGCCTAATTTTGAGTGGGTGATTGTGATCCAGCTTTTCACGTAAAGAAGTGAAAAATATGCTCTGAGTGAACTGATACCACAAAAGCTGAAATTTGGTAGACTTAGGTATAGTTAAAATAAAAACTAAAATGAAAAACACATCCAGCTTTTCATTTAGTGTGGGAAAAGTGTCCAGCTGCTGCAGTGAAGGACGCTGCGCATGGGTATGCAATCGAAAAGGGCGTATTTTTGACATTATGAGCTGGATACTCTCCCTCACTAAATATAAATCTGGATACTTTTTCCTTTTAAGTTATTCAATTAACTATTGTATTACAAAATTTCCGCTCTTGTATTGTCAGATATATATATACTTTTTTCATTAAACATAGCGCGCAGTACATGCAGCTTTTTATGATACGTATATACGTATAACTTTTCTTCTCTTAAGTGTAAGTTCCACCAAACTTATTCGCCAAAAGCTGAAATTTGGTACACTTGTAGCTTAAATAATAGTTTAGACGGAAACAAAAATCGATCATCTTCGATATACTCAGTTTATGAATTTGACAAAGCTTCAAAAACCTGTCCAGTTGTCCAATTTTTTTTTATAATTCACGCGCACTAAAGGGGATATTAATACCCTTAAAATAAATACAACAGTGCGAGCGTTTAGGAAAGTTCGATAATATATGAAGGAGGTACCTTATGCACATTGGTTTTGTCTGTATATCACAATGGGAGGGAAAAATCGAGTCGGGCAAAGCATTCCACATTCTTGTAGTGCTGCTAAAAAAAGAGTCTCTATACCTTACAGTTTGTCCGAAGTTAGGCTCAAGGGTAAATTGATGGGCATTCCTAGCGATGCCGGTGTTACGGGGAAATTGTTTCAGGGGAGGAGGAGGAATGCAACTGGCTATTTCGCTGGAGCACTGTTTATAGAAGTAGCTATAAAACAAGGTGAGGCAAGAGAAAATACGACGATGTTCGAGTGGAACAAATGTTTCTGTAATGGTACTTTCACCTATAAGTTTTAAGGCTCTTTTTTGAATCCTATCCAGGAGGCGCAAGTGAGTGACAAGAGCACCTGCCCAGATATGTGAATTATACTCAAGCTTCAGGCGAATGTAGGCCTTGTAAATTAAAGTCAGATCAGAAGAGGAAAAATATTTCTTACATCGATATAAGAAATCTAAGCATTTTGCGGCATTTTCGGCGACGTTAAATATGTGCTAGTTCCAGAAGAGGTGGTTTGTAATACACATACCTAGAACGCAAAGCTGTTCGGTTTCCTCGATTTAGTGGATTAGAAGTATTAGACAAGAGATCATTTATACATATAAGAAAGAGAGTCGGAGACAAAACGGAGCCTTGGGGCACACCAGAATTTATGTTGTGGGTAATAGAAAACCGTCTAAAACAACGCGAATTGAACGGTCCGAAAGGTAATTTCTAATCCATCGAAGAAGGGGTTCATCGATGTCAACTGCACGCATTTATGATGAGAGAGCCTGGTGCCAGACTCTATCAAATGCTTTTGAAATATCGAGCGAAATAATCTTACTTTCAACAAAACGATGTAAGGATTGGTTCCACTGTTCGGTGAGATATACCACTATATCACCAGTTTATCTATGGCTTCGAAAACCTTACTGCCGGTCATTAAGAAGTTTTCGTTTCTCAAGATATTTCTTGATCTGAAAATTTATTAGGGTTTCCATGACCTCGGAAAGAAGGGACGTAAGTGCTATTGGTAGGTAGTTTGAGGGGGATGAAGATACGCCTTTTTTTGGAACGGGCTAGACAAATGCTGTTTTCCATCCACTCATAAAGAGACCTGTAGAGTAGGACAGATGGAAAAGCGTAGGCAGTGGTAAGTCTGCTTAGGCTTACCACAGGAGTGTCATTGTTGACGAGCGAGGATCCGAGGACGTAGTGTAGTTGCGAACGTTTTTTACAAATTACCAAAAATTCTTACTACCTTTTGGGACATTGTCTGCAGGCTCTCCGCCCTCTATCTCAAAAACGGTTGGGCATACACCAAAATGTTTGAAACAAAATTGGTAGCAAATTTTATGTTCTACAACTTTCATATACACGTTAACATTGTTGGAGCTACAGAACCCGAGATAATCGTGAAAAATTGACCTTGAACTTACGACACGGACACGAGATTTTATGAAACTTTTGAGACAAGTTATAGAACACCAAAACGAAGGTGTATACTAATTTTCAGCTTATTATTCCTCATTCCGAGGTGAAATTCTTATTTGACTGGACTATTTAAAGAGTTTAAAAGAAAGCAATAACTTATTTCTTTCGCATTTTTTCGAATGGTATCAGTTGCCATCGAGTTCGATCAATGCATCTTTTATATTAATGTGACGATTCCATTTTAATTATTATTTGCACTAGCATTGCGATAACATTATGTACATACGATCCCAAGCATCACTAAATTCAGGCCCCTTTTTATGCATTGCATGTGCATTGGGTAGTATACTAGATAATAGATAGTTGATTTGTTAAAAAGTTGTTTATTATAATTATGTAGAATAAATGTATAAGTTCTAGATTGTTGCATTCCAGACTATTTTTTTTTTATAGATTTTTGCACTTCGAGATTATGCTTCCTAATCTAGATTTTTGTTTCCGAGATTTTTACTTCATGGATTATTGCTTTCTAGATATCGTGGTTAGTCCCATTTTCTTTACTGATTTCGCATCGCAACTCCCCCTTTTGATAGGACTCATAAATCATCTCCGCACCAAATAGGAACCCCTGTCGTCAGATTTTTGATGAATGTTAGGTAATTCCTGAAAGAACTTGGATAATCAGATATTCACACGACGAAAATTCGAAAATCGCTTTGACTCAGTATTAATGGGGTGAGCAAAATTTAGAACAGGAAATGAAAAACTGTCAACATTTATTGTATCATCTAAATGTCATCAATCATAATGCAGCGGACATCATTAACAGGTATGCGTTGAGGGGCTCAAATACATTAGCTGTAGATAATTAAAATTTTCAATTTTGGCCTGTAGGCAAAGGAATACTAAAAATTGATTTCATTCCTTTGCAAATACGCTGCAAGGATTCAATTGAGATAAGGCTTTCGTATAGAGATCATGTGTGTGCTTATAATGGGGATGGTACTTATGATATAGTGAAGCATTTTAATATGAGTAAAAACGAATTAATTATTATAATTCCTCTTATATACCAAGTAGGATATAGTATTCACTTAATTAACTGAGCATCAAAAACAGCAATCGAATAAATATATTCTAGAAATTTAATTATATAACATTATTTTTTTATGATTTGATTTAAAGAAAGCCATGTGCAAAGAATATAGATTTTAGATATAGATTATTTTATTGGTCCTTAAATAGTTACAATAATTTAAGCATGGCTTTGACATCTGCCTCATTAGCAACTCAAGAATATAAAAAGAATACATTTTTGTTAAAACGTTCCCAACTAATATTTCCAATATTGAGGCACAATTTTTGTATTAGATTTTCATCTTAAAGGGTGCAACTTAAGACATTTTTTTTATGATGAGCCTGCACATAAGGGGTTATTAATACCATTAACACAGTGCTGGCGTTAAGGAAGTGTGGATAGGAGATAAGAGGAAATGCGGGTGCACATCATGGTTCTGAATGTCTGTATATATCGCAATGGGGGGGGGGGGGGGGGGAATCGAGCCGGTTAAAGCATTACACATTCTTGTCGTGCGGCTTAAAAACGAGTTTCTGTACTTAGCAATACGCTCC
The DNA here is from genome assembly GCA_916050605.2 of Platycheirus albimanus. Classification (NCBI taxonomy): domain Eukaryota; kingdom Metazoa; phylum Arthropoda; class Insecta; order Diptera; family Syrphidae; genus Platycheirus; species Platycheirus albimanus. The sequence goes on along the minus strand of OU696697.1, from coordinate 69,026,278 downwards.
AAATTAGGCTCGAGAGTAAATTGATGAGCATTCCTTGTGGAGCGGGTGTTACGGGGAAATTTTTCAATGGCAAGAATGTAACTGGCTATTTCGGTTGAGCACGGTTTATAGAAGTAGCGATAAAACAAGGTGAGGCAAGAAACATTACGGCTATGTTCGAGTGAAACAAATGTTTCGTAATGGTTCTTTGACCTATCAATTTTTAGGCTCTTTTTTAATCATATCCAGGAGGCACAAATATGTAACAAGAGCAACTGCCCAGGAATGAGAATAATTGTACTTAAGTTTCGGAAAAATTAACGCCCTGTAGATTATAGACAGATCAGAAGGTTACAAATATTTCTTACATTGATTTAGGAAACCTTAGTACTTTGCGGCATTTTTGGCTACTTCAAATATGTGTTTCTTCCGCAGAAGATGTGATTTTCGATACACATACCTGGAGCGCAAACTGATCGGTTTCCTCAATGCAAGTGCCACTCATGGATAGTGGCATAGGGGGTAGGGTATGCTTTAACGACAGAACACAGCATTGAGTTCTCTATAATTCTCCATTGGACAATGGTGCAGTTCCACATCCGAAGGACGTGGATGTGAATCTGGAAACGAATATGAAAAGCTGAGAGTATCTACTGTCGTCATCAAAACAATTAAGTGGATTGGAAGTATTAGACAAGAGATCATTAATAAAGATAAGTAAGTGAGTTGGTGACAGAACGGAACCTTGGGGCACACCAGCATTTCTTATGTGTGTAGCAGACTAAAAACCGTCCAAAACAAAGCGAATTGACCTGTCTGAAAGGTGATTTCTAATGCATCGGAGAAGCGGTTCATCGATACCAAATGCACGCATTTTCAATAAGAGAGCTTGATGCCAGACTCTATCAATTGCTTTAGAAATATCAAGTGCAATATTTTTACTAACTCTACCCAAACAATGTAAAGATTGGTTTCACGGTTGGGTGCGATACACCATCATATCACTAGTGGACATTTTGCAACGAAAACCGTATTGCCGGTCATTAAGAAGTTTCCGTTTCTCAAGATATTTCTTGATCTGAAAGTTTATCAGAGTTTTCTTGACCTTGAAATGAAGGGACGTAAGTGCAATTGCTGTTTCCATCCACTCGGAAAGAGACCTGTAGAATACGGTAGATGAAAAAGCTTACGCAGTGGTTTTGACAGCGTAGAAGCAAAGCTCTTCAGAACTATGGCAGAAATACTATCTTTAGTTGGAAAGTAATTCAAAATGCTAGGTAATTGCCGCTTTCGAGAAAGCTTAAATCCTTTTTAATAATTGCTTTGGCATTTAGTGCCATTTTTTTACCTAGAGAGAACAAATCAAAATACTAGCCACCAATTTTTAGAAAATCGGTTCACTTATTTATGCTGCAGAAGTTTGAACAGACAGAGTGACGCGACGAACAGAATTTTAAGACCCACTTATGTATTTCGACTTCAAAAAATACTGTGTGCCCCCTAGTTTGTAGGCAATATAGTGCATGATTCTTGGGTATATAAAAAAAAATGTTTAACAATAAGGGCCTTTATAAAATTTTGATATATTTGTAGTTTGTTGGGGATTTAAAAGGCTTACTTGTGTATCCTGACTCCCTGACCCACGTTAACGGTAATTGCGCTGTTAGTACGAATGGTAGAAACTTCGTTTTAAAATTTATTTTAAGAAGAAATAATAGCCTTTGTAACTGCGTTTAAATAAATTTGACATCTTGTCTCAGTTTTAAGATATCTAGTTTCTAGCCTGTTCCAATTTTCTTGCCCACGCTAATTTTTTGACTCTCGGCTCAAATTTCTCCTGTAAATCCGTAATCAACATAGCGTTTTATTATATTTTTTTAGATGAACGTGACTATATTGTTAAAATAAAAGTCAAAATAAGTATGCAGAAAAACACACAGATTATATGATAAAAATTAGAAAAAATGGTATTTATGCTTTAAGCTGCAAGGGTTATGAATAAAAACGACTTTTACTGTTGGGTTAAGGTAATTTTTATTATTATGTCCTGTGTGTATACTACATCAGAACAAACCCAAACATCATGATACATACTTGGGAAAACCTGTTAAAAAAGGGTTCTGATTTTGTACCTAAGTTTTTAATAACAGTTGACAATCCGTCGCCCCAGAATTGTTTTGTTCCATACGCCACTTTTGTCGTTTTTGAGATAGAAGCGGATTCTATGGTAATTTTGTATGCTCTTTTAGAATCTGTGATTCGATTTGCTCTATGTCTTTCCAATCCCGAGATATTGAACATCGACTTTGTCCCATATCCACCAAAATCAACAGTTTGTAGAATTGTTTTGTGCCATAAACCATTTTTTGGCGTTTGGGACAAATGTTTCATATAATTTTAGGCACATTTTGTGTGAGAATTGTTTTGTTCCACGTTCACTTGTTTCAAAGAAAAGCTATGTATGTGGGACACTGATTGCAAACAAAATTTCAGTATTGGTTTGTTCCAACTCCATTTTAGTTGATTAGGTTCGTTATTATGAAATTTTTTGTGTTCCACGTGTATGGAAAGACAAAAAATCAGTTGCAAAATGTAGGAGGTGGGACACAAGTCAAAAATGCAGACTTTTATGTTAATTAACGTAGCTTGTTAACGGTTTGGTATAACACTTTGTAAATTGGTAAGTGAACTCATTGTAAGACTAACTTCAAGTTAAAAAAATAAAAAAAAATCCTATCACACAGTTTCGGAGTACCAAGTACGTAAACCTTTAAATGCGCTTTTCTCATAAAAATGCCAATGGCGTATGGAACAAAACAATTCTGGGGCGACGAATCAGAGTGATTTTCAGTTGTTTGTTTCACTATTTATCAGAACTTACTCATGAAAAATGTTATAAAAGATTTATAATTGTTGATTGGAAACCTTTTTCGAAATGTCTACATTTGCAAACCAAGAAGACGCATACATTATTTACGTTTATGTGAAAGTACAATAGAAGCTAAACTACTCGTAGTTGAAGCATACCAAAACCTAAAACTCAATCCAAAACAAATAAAGTACCTGGAAATGTATTTATCGATTGTTTGGAGATGTATATTTTAGCTGACAGAGTGAAATTTTCTAATTAATTTTATATTTCCAGGTTTTTTATATTTTTTTGTTTTTCTTTTAAAAAATAAATGCTTGATTTTTCATTCTACTTATTTCGGAAACGGTTTTACGAGGGTGGGAATGTCGTTGTAGATACACAGTCGGTGCTGAGAATTTGGAAAGAACATTTCTGCAGACTGTTAAACGGCGAAGACAACCAACTAATCGCTGTCAGGCAGAATGATCCATTCGATTTGGATGATGATGAACAAAATTTCCGTCCTCCCGACCAAGAAGAAGTTTGGATAGCAATATCTAAACTAAAGTCCAACAAGGCTGCTGGAGCGGATGGCCTTACGGCTGAATGTCGCCTATAAAATCTTGTCGGCCATTCTGTGTGAACGTCTGAACACTTTCGCACGTGAACTGATTGGCCCCTATCAGTGTGGTTTCAGGCCCGGTAAGTCAACCGTCGACCAAATTTTCACACTTCGGCAGATTTTGGAAAAGACCCAAGAATTTCAGATCGATACTCACCACCTCTTTATCCATTTTAAAGTCGCCTATGACAGCGTAAACAGGAACGAGTTATACAGAGCCATGTCGCTTCTTGGCATCCCTGCAGAACTCGTTCGATTGTGCAGGATGACTATGGAGAACTCGCGCTGCTCCGTCAAGGTTGGTAAGAACACCACCGAATCATTTAATGTCGAGAAAGGCTTACGACAGGGTGACGCGCTGTCATGTTACCTCTTCAACATCATTCTTGAGGCAATCGTACGCAACTCGCATGTCAACACCAGCGGTACGATTTTTTTTAGATCCGTTCAATTACTTGGCTATGCTGATGATATTGACATTATTGGAAGAACGAAGCGCGCTGTCAGTGGAGCATTCGCAAGTATTGAAGTGGAAGCGGCTCGAATGGGTCTGGCTGTAAATGAAGATAAAACAAAGTATATGCTGTCCTCGGGTGAAGTAGATCATCACCGTAGGCTCGGACAAAACGTCACAATGGGCAGATATAACTTTGAGGTTGTCAAGGACTTTGTCTATTTGGGTTCCACTATAACCTCTCAGAACAACATCAGTGAAGAGATCAGTCGAAGAATCACTCTTGCCAATCGCTGTTTCTTCGGGCTAAGAAGGCATCTTTGTAGTAAAGCCCTCTCTCAAAGGACCAAGGAGACACTATACAAGACCCTTATCATCCCAGTCCTGCTGTATGGGGCAGAAGCGTGGACACTGACACAATCGGATGAATACAGGCTGGGGTGCTTTGAGAGAAAGATTCTTCGGGTGATATTCGGGCCTGTATGTATCAATGGAGTATGGAGGAGAAGATTCAATGGCGAACTGTACGGGCTATACAGCGACATTGACTTGGTTAAGAAGCTGAAAATTCAGTGGCTTAGATGGCTGGGCCATGTGGAGCGTATGGACGAAAACGCTCCTGCCTGGCGAGTCTTCAATTCCAACCCGCAGTTCTGGAGGACCCCATCTAAGGTGGCGCGATCAAGTGGTAAACGACCTCAACCAACTTGGTGTGCGCAACTGGAGGCCACTGGCTAGGGACCGGCCTAGCTGGCGAGGATTGTTGGTTGAGGCCGTGGTCCACAATGGACTGTCTGCGCCACCTTAAGAAAGTAAGTAAGATGATAAAAAAATTAATCCCAGTATCATAACAAAGAATCATAATATCAGAGTGAAAATAATAACGTACTACATCAGTGTTTTTGAAACTGTGGTTTTCAGTCGGTGGTTCGCGGTCGCAAGCCGGCATGATTAAAAAATAAAGGTTGAAGTGCTGTACTCAAAAATTAAAACATTAAAAACAATTAAAAATTTTGTATGCTCTTTTTAAATCTGTGATTCGGTTTGCTCTATGTCTTTCCAGTCCCGAGATATCGAACATCAATTTTATTGCATATCCACCAAATATCAACATTTTGAAGAGTTTGTGCTATAAACCATTTTTGGAAACAAAATTGACTGTTTGATTTGCAAACCTTGTCGCTTCTCTTGTATAAATCTGAACAGACATCTTTTTAATCCTACATTTTTTTTTATTGTTCATAAACGACCTACCAATGCATGTTATTCATTCTAATTGTCTATTGTATGCAGACGACCTGAAAATATATAAAGAAATAAATTCCTTAACTGATATTCAAAATCTACAAAGTGACCTTAATAAAGTATCTGTTTGGTGTGACCGCAATGGTCTGTGTTTTAATGTCAGCAAATGTTCTGTGTTAACTATATCCAAAATTCTCAACCCCATCTTGTCTGATTATAATATTTGTAATATATATCTGAACAGAGTGTCAAGACAAAAAGATCTAGGAGTTATTTTTGACGAAAAACTGAATTTCACCTACCATTAAGATTACTTAATATCTAAGTCAAACTCGTTGTTAGATTTCTTACCTCGAAATGCAAATGATTTTCAAGATCCTTACACTCTTAAGTCCCTTTATGTTTCTCTAATTCGTTCATCTCTCGAGTATTGTTGTGTTGTTTGGAATCCTTTTTATGCTAATGCCCGATTACGTATCGAAATAATTCAAAAACGTTTTACAAGGTTTGCTATCAGGAAATTTAATTGGTCTTTGAGACCTTCATATGAAGCCAGATGTGCCTTAATTGATTTAAAACCATTAAATATAAGACGTGAATATTTGTCTGCTCTTTTTGCACGTGATGTTTTAACTGGTCATATACACTGTTCACAGTTGCTTACATTGTTTAATTTATATGTCCCTATACCACATCTAAGGCCTAGAACGGGCGATTTCCTACATATCCCCACACATAGGACTAACTATGGTGTTAGTGATCCAATAACTATGGCTTCTTTAAATTATAATAGATATGAGCACGTAATTGACTTTAATATGAGTCGAAATACTTGGAAGAATATGATTTTGAATAGCATGTAATATATCGTTTTTTCATTTTTACTATTTTATATTATTTTATAGTTTATCTTATTACAATATTGGTATTTATCTATGAAAGTTAATGTACTTGATGGATCTTAAATAAATAAATAAATAAATAAATTTCATGTCAATTAGGTGTTTTTTTAATTATTTCATAAATTCCCTAAAAATGCCTATATAGTAACATATCAAATCTTCCACAAATATATGTGATATTGAACATTGAAGTGTTTACAAAATGTTTTAAATGGCGAACAAATGCTTGGCTTTTGGGTAATTGAATTTTAGTCATTCAGAGATCAGTGATAACAATTATTTGATTTTTTAAGTGCCATGGCCTTAGACTTCTCATAGGGCTTGCAAGGAAGGGACACCCGAAAGCAGTATAATAAAGCGCATTAAGCCGTTAAAACAGTTATTGAACAATTCAATGGTGTTCTCAAAGTAGATGGAGGTTAAATGTGGAAGAGAACTTCACTGTGAACCTCCGAAGACTGATCAAATCGTTTTCGAAAAACAAAATATAAATAAAATAAAATCGGAAAAAACACAAACAAGTTAGGAACTCGTGCAACTAAGTTATCATAAAAACTAAATTTGTACAGGACCAAAAGTCATCGTCGACGATAAACCAATCGTCAGCTCTTTAGAGAAGGCGAATATGCTTGCAGCTCATTTTGCTGCAAATTCTACGATGCCTGCAAGCAACGATGCCCCTCTTCCTGTGCTTGAGAACATCAATTTTTACATAGGACATCGTACAGTAGCAAGAGTTCTTCAAGATCTTGATGTACACAAATCCACTGGACCGGATGGTATACTCCCTATACTTCTGAAGAGGTGTTCTTCATCGCTGGCAAACCCATTGCGTAAGCTTTTCCATCACTCCTATCGTTCAGGAATCGTTCCTAAAAAAGGTGACTCCTCTTCCTCTTCCTCCTACGTCCCTTCATGGAAACACTGATTAATCGTCAGCTCAAAAAAATTTCGAAGATCGGGAGCTTTTAAATGACCGACAGTACAGCTTTCGCAGCAATCAATCCACTGGTGATCTGATAGCATATCTCACCGAACAGTGAAGCAAATACTTGCATCACTTTGGCAAAAGCAAGATTATTGTACTTGATATTTCAAAGGCACTTCATAGAGTTTGGCATGAAGCTCTTGTATCGAAAATGTGACTTCTAATCCATTAAATTGTTTTACTAACGGGCGTGTTATTACAACGATACCGTATGACAAGCTCATTAAAATCCGATTTAAACAGCATTATGAATTGGGGTATAAGAAATCGTGTGGAGTTTAATGCTTCGAAACCACAATGCTGTCTTTTATCGTTAAAGCTAAATATAAACCCTATGCCATTATCCATGAATGGTACTTGCATCGAAGAAGCCGAAAAACTATCAGTACTCGATATGTGTTTAAGTGACAACCATCGTTGGAATGACCACATACTTCAGATAGCCAAGGATGCTGCAATATGATAAGGCGTCCTTAATAGATGCAAGAAGTTTTTCACCCCTTCTGATCCTTGAAATTGACAGAAAATCGTAGACATTTTTCATGTCTTTCTTTATTTTACCGGTTCTTCTACAAAAAATGCTCACTCAGGGTAGCCAGCTGCGTTCCAACCCTTAAACATTTCCCCCGTAATACTCGTCTTGCTAGGAAACTCTCATCAGCTTAAATGTAATCCCAAACTCGGACGTACCGTCAAATATAGGGATTCTTTCCTTAGCCGCACAACACGAATGTGGTATGAATTGCCTGGTATAATTTTCCCTTGTCATTTTGATCTTCAAACATTAAATTCAAAGCCAATGTTCATCAACACCTCATTTCCCGCTGTGACTAAACATTAAAAGAGGTATCATAAACCCTTGACCGCTTGCAAAAAGTTCACCAAAACAAAAAGTTAACTTCATTTCAAATACAAATATCTTAATAAATTTGTCCAGATTTTCCTCTTAGATTTCATTGAGATTTTATTGAAAATTTATTTTTGAATTGGTTTCTGGTGTCCTCTTTTTTTATATTTCGAGCACTATTAACGATATCAATTTTTTGAATATGGGAAATACTTCCCATTTTTTATCTAAGCTGAAAAAAAGAATTATCCGTAGACAAACATTCCTTTAGCTAACTTTAGGTGCACTCTGCACTCTGCACTTCTAAGAATTTCAACCGTCGAACAGTTGTTGTATTCTTGTGTTTCGTAGGTCGTTGTTCGTGGACCGTCACCGTAGTTCAGATGCTTTGGTTTCTATAGTACGGATGTATGGTACGTTTTAGTTTTTTGAAGGATCTCAATTTCTCAGACATGTTTAAGTATGTGGTATGCTAGTTTTTGAATTTTTTTTAACCCCGTTCAGGTGGGAGGGGCAATTTTCTAAGACATTGACTTACTAACTTACTTATGGTGGCGCAGACAGTCCACTGTGGACAACAGACTCAAGCAACAATCCTCGCCAGCTAGGTCAGTCCCTAGACAGTGGCCTCCAGTTGCACAAACCAATTTGGTTGAGGTCGTTCTCCACTTGAAGGCGCCAACTTAGATGGGGTCTTCCAGAACTGCGACGGGCCTCCGGGTTGGAATTGAAGACTCGTCGGGCAGGAGCATTTTCGTCCATACGGTCCACATGACCAAGCTATCTAAGCTGCTGCATTTTCAGCTTCTTAACCATGTCAATGTCGCTGTATAGCCCGTACAGTTCGTCGTTGAACCTCCTCTATCATACTTCATTGATACATACAGGACCGAATATAACCCGAGGAATCTTTCTCTCAAAGCACCCGAGCCTAGAAGTAAATTTGAAGAAAAAGTAGATAGAAAATAATCGAAGTAGATTTAAAAATTAACCTTTTTTAGAGGAATCTACATCTAGGGTGGTCCATCTAGTGGTATATTTTTAAATCATAGATTATTTTGACAATGACAGCTGTTTCTCACTCAAAGTCTTGACAAAAAGTCAGTAGCATACATCACCGGAATGAGTCGCTTTACACTTGAACAATGTTGGGACAAAAATATTAAAAACTTATTTCCAAAATAAGTGCTGTGTAGCTTAAACAGTGTTCAGAATGTTTGGCTGAAATTAAGCATCCACCGCTCCTGCTGTACGCAAGTTTGTGCAAAAGTTCCTGAGACTGGTATGACAGCGCTCATGAATCTGTCACGTCATCGTACGGTGCCCATACAGACGAGAATGTGGCTTCTGCGACTAGAGCATAAGACTCAATTTACAAACATCAACTCGCCATCGATCTCAACAGCTCAACGTTTTACGCACTAGCCTCAGGAGAATTTCGCACAAAAATCTCGGATTATTCGCTTTGAAAATCCAATTGCTTTGCAATTGAAGGAACGAAAATCCGCTTCGTTATCGCTTCGCAGTTTGGGCAGAGACCAGCTTGAATTGGACAACGATTTCATCCGGTGGCTTCGTAACGAACAAAATGCATTGAAAAACCCGCACGTCGTTGTCGAGGAGCCAATGTATCCACAAAGAGTGTGAAAGTGAGGATTGTGAAGTGGTGGCATCATTGGAACATTTTTCTTCCAAAATGGGGCTGGGTAGAACGTTTCAGTCAACGGTAGGCGTTAAGGAGCCATTTTAAAGAACTTTTTTTTACTGAAACTGAACACATATGGATTTGGACGACTTCTGGTTTAAGCAGGATGGCGCACCATTCCACACAGTCCATTCCACAATCGATCTTTTGTTCACCAAATTCCCATATCAGCCATATTTAGCCCGCATCGTTATTCAAATAGCGCCAATATCATCAGCATAACCAAGTAATTGAAACTATTTACTTGTACTTGCTCTGTGGGTGCAATAGTACCTACAATGTTTACAAAATATTTTCGAGCAATAAGAACTCATTTTTGAAAAATTTGTTAAAAACTAAAAAAATTTCACAAAAACTGGAAAAACCGATATACGGGAGTTAACGTTAAGAAACCTTTAAAATTTAAAATTTAGATGTCATCTTTTGGGTGGCTATAAATGATATAAATGTCCACTTACGGCCAAATAAATAAAACCGTTAAAAACAATTTCCGCTATTATCATGTGTAGCCAAAAACTACAAATGCACTTTTCGTTGAAGCATTCTACCTATATATTACATAAAAAGTTTCATAAAAATCGGGGAAGCCTTTTTGAGTAAATTAGAAAAACAGAAAAAAATGCCCAAAACCTAGTGGCTCTTTGTATGGGAGCCACCATTTAAAAAAGAGTAACTGAAAATAATGCAATGCCATCTGATAGAAAGCTGTAAGGAACTATACCAAACAAAGTTTGTTTGAATTCGATACAGCCGTTGACAACTTATGGCGAAAAAAGACGTTAAGACCAGATCTCCGTTATTAGCATTTTTTGCCAAAAACTAAAAACGCTATTCTCTTAAGAACACTAAAAGAATATGACACACAAACTTTAATCAAAATCGTTAGAGCCATTTTTGAGCAAATTAGAAAAAACCAAAACAAGTTGGCTAAAACTAAACGACTCGTTGTATGGGAGCTACCATTTAGAAAGGCTTCACTGAAAAATCTACAAAGCCATCCTATAGAACACTATAAAGAACGATGCCCAACGAAGTTTGAGTCAATTCAATCAAGCCTTTGCGAACTTATGGCCGTTTGAAAAAAAACCTTTTAAACCTGATTTTCGTTACGACCATTTAAGCCAAAAACATAAACGCTTTTTTGTTAGAAATATTTTAGGTAAGTTAAATTCTGAGTTTAATCAAAACCGTTAGAGCCGTTTTCGAGCAAATCCAAAATGAAAAAAACCGTTACATGAAAGTTACCTGTTTGAGCCGGGCTAAAACGAAACAAAAAAACCTCGACAACCGTTTTTCTTCAAACTGCTAAATACCAAGTTTGAAGAAAATCCGTCAAGCCGCACATCGGCACAGACGCACAGACAGACCGACGGACGGTATGGCGAAAACCACTTTTTTGGACTTCTCTATCATCGTAATGTCAGTTTTGATTAAAACCTCGATTTTTTTTTCTGCACGAAACCAATACTTGCCCTATAGTAAGTAAAAATCGTTCTGCTGGTGTTGACATGCGAGTTGCTTACGATTGCTTCAAGAATGATGTTGAAGATCTTACATGATAGCGCGTCACCTTGTCTTAAGCCTTTCTCGACATTAATCCAGTACTTTGTCACTTTATTGTATACTTGTAAGTTCCTGGATATTTAAAAACAATAAAAGGAAGGTTAATCTTCTAATTTTTAAGAGTGACGTTAAAACCTAAAGAAAGGTTTTTTTGAAGAAAAAAAACTCGTATTCGTCATTTTTGATTTTCTCAAAAAGTACAAAACAGCTGGTTTTCTGTTTTAGACTTAAAATTAATAAGAGTCTTGCATTTTGGAAACAAAAAAAGTAGATAGGTAGGTACTTAATTACGTAACATTTACCAGTGTTACCATTGTTTTTTAAATTAAATAACTTTTATTAAAACGCTGCCACATTTCAATAGTTTCATTCTGGTTTTTACCCAAACCAATTTCGGTTGTCTCATCTCTCGATTTTGGCGATTTGCACTGGCCCGCAAGATCGCCCGATTTAACCGTTTCAGACTTTTTGTGGGTTTTTTTGAAGTCCCGTGTTTACGTGAACAATCCCGAGACTCTGGAAGCCCTCAAGGACAACATTCGACACGAGTGCGAAAATCTGTAGCCCGAAGTTCTCGCTGAAGTGCTGAAAAATGCCATAAAACGAGCAATCAATTGTGATAGTCCGGGAGCCAGCAACAGATTTTCATGACCAATTTCCTCTCAAGCGGTATTTAGTGGAATGCATCAGAGAGTTTTATCATACAGCCTCGTGAACGTCAGCTGCGGTTCCGTGGGTGGGTTGAGCTGGGGTACCCGCCCAAACACGTCGAAAAAAAAATGTTCAGTCATTTCCTCCCGACTGAAACTTTGTCAAAGTATAGCTTATCAGGTATCTAAAAGAAACCACAAAGTCAGCTGGCTGTAACGTGGTGGATTATACGTCAGCTGGACGCTTGAACATGCCAATTTATTATTTTTTCGTACACTTAATATGGCACAGCATGACATTTTACCCGACAAAAGGTCGGGTGGTTCTAAATTTTTGATATGTTATATGGTATGGCTGGTAGATGCAAATTCCAAATTTCCACAACCACGCCCCCTCCACCCCCTTCAAAATCCTGGAAAAACCACAAAAAATCGGCACTTTTGTCAGTTTTTTGCCTTTTTTTCAGTGTATTTTATCGAAAAAATAAATATGCAAATTTGTAGCTTTCAAAATTTACTATCAATATAATGCAAGAAGTATTTTTGTACAACCAGTACGAATGGCGCTATGAAGATTCCAAAAAAGGATAAAATTTCGTATTTTGAAAGATTTTCAGTTTCCGCTCTCTTTAAAGCGCAATAACTCCTTAACCGTCGAGTTTAGGGCAATTTTTTCCAAATTAATCTTGTAGATAATTTTATTGGCTACCGACTGCATGCAAGCATTTTTATTTTGTGACCAATACAATCGGGTGAGGATTGAGATAGTGTTTTGTTAAAATATTCTCACTAACTCATATTTTCTCTGTACGTCTGTTTGGTTGCTGCGATTTTAAACTAACTTTGAGATAAGCCAGAAACCCAAGCCCGTGCATGCCAGTCCCTGCACCCCTTTCTTTAGTCCTTACTCAGGATGACAATCAGGGGGAGGGGGCAAAATCATTCAAAAATTAATATTAGTATAAAATTATTTCGGTTTCTTTATCATAGTCCACTTCCTTCTACGCGCACGAGAGTGTAAATATTTTACTCTTAATATTTGATAAGCTAATTTCACTTAACTTTTTCTCAATTATCTGACATGTTGTCAATACGACTTATGTAATCTCGAGATTTGTTACTTGCTCTATAGGGCAAGTATTGGTTTCGTGCAGAAAAAAAAATCGAGGTTTTAATCAAACATGACATTACGATGATAGTGAAGCCCAAAAAAGTGGTTTTCGCCATACCGTCCGTCGGTCTGTCTGTGCGTCTGTGCGGATGTGCGGATGTGCGGATGTGCGCTTTTTCACGTCATGCTACAGCCTAAACGGCTTGACGGATTTTCTTAAAACTTGGTATATAGCAGTTTGAAGAAAAACCATTGTCGAGTTTTTTTTTGTTTCGTTTTAGCCCGGCTCAAACTGGTACCTTTCATGTAACGGTTTTTTTCATTTTGAATTTGCTCGAAAACGGCTCTAAAGATTTTGATTAAACTTTAGCTAACTTTAAGCATTTCTAACAAAACTGCGTTTTTTGTTTTTGGCTCAAATGGTCGTAACGAAAATCAGGTTTTAACGGCTTTTTTTCAAATAGTAATAAGTTCACAACGGCTTGATTGAATCAACTCAAATTTTGTTTGACGAAGTTTTTCATAGTGTTCTATAGGATGGTTTAGTAAATTTTTCACTGAAGCCTTTCTAAAGGGTGGCTTCCATACAACGGGCCGTTGAGTTTTATCCAACTTTTTTTGGTTTTTTCTAATTTTCTCGAAAATGGCTCTAACGATTTTGATTAAACTTTGTGTGTTATATTGTTTTAGTGTTTTTAAGAGAACTGCGTTTTTATTTTTTGGCTAAAAATGCAAATAACGGAGATCTGCTCTTAACGGCTTTTTTTCAAATGGCTATAAGTCGTCAACGGTTGCATCGAATTCACTCAAATTATTTTAGTATAGTTTTTTTCACCTTTCTATCAGATGGCATTAATTTTTTTTCAGTTTCTTTTTTTAAATGGTGGCTCCTATACAAAGAGACATCAGATTTAGGCCAATTTTTTCGTTTTTTCTAATTTACTTAAAAAAGGCTTTAACGATTTTTATGAAACTTCGTATGTAACATACATGGAATACTTCAAACAAAACTGCATTTTTAGTTTTTGGCTATACATGATAATAGCGGAAATTGCTTTTAACAGTATTATTAATTTGGCCATAAGTGGACATTTGTATCATTTATAACACCCAAAAGATAACGTCTTAATTTTAAATGTTAAAGGTTTCTTAACGTTAGCTCCCGTATATCCAGTTTCAGTCAAATTTTGTTTAGGTTTTACCAAATTTTTCAAAAATGAGTTGTTCTCATTGATCGAAAAGTTTGTTTTCATCGTACTATTGCACCCACAGAGCAAGTACGTGCGACCCAGTCGTGCAGTTTATTTTTTTAACTTTTCATTATTTATAAAAAAATATAAAGCAGGGACTGGCATGCACGGGCTTGGGTTTCTGGCTTATCTCAAAGTTAGTTTAAAATCGCAGCAACCAAACAGACATACAGAGAAAAAATGAGTTAGTGAGAATATTTTAACAAAACACTATCTCAATCCTCACCCGATTGTATTGGTCACAAAATAAAAATGCTTGCATGCAGTCGGTAGCCAATAAAATTATCTACAAGATTTATTTGGAAAAAATTGATCTAAACTCGACGGTTAAGGAGTTATTGCGCTTTAAAGAGGGCGGAAACTGAAAATCTTTCAAAATACGAAATTTTATCCTTTTTTGGAAGCTTCATAGCGCCATTCGTACTGCTTGTACAAAAATACTTCTCGCATTATATTTATAGGAAATTTTGAAAGCTACAAATTTGCATATTTAGAAAAAAAAAATACACTGAAAAAAAGTTAAAGGCAAAAAACTGACAAAAGTGCCGATTTTTTGTGGTTTTTCCAGGATTTTGAAGAGGGCGGAGGGGGCTTGGTTGTGGAAATTTGGAATTTGCATCTATCAGCCATACCATATAACATATCAAAAATTTAGAACCACCCGACCTTTTGTCGGGTAAAATGTCATGCTGTTGCCATATTAAGTGTACGAAAAAATAATAAATTGGCATGTTCAAGCGTCCAGCTGACGTATAATCCACCACGTTACAGCCAGCTGACTTTGTGTTTTCTTTTAGATACCTGATAAGCTATACTTTGACAAAGTTTCAGTCGGGAGGAAATGACTGAAATTTTTTTTTTTCGACGTGTTTGGGCGGGTACCCCCGCTCAACCCACCCACGGAACCGCAGCTGACGTTCACGAGGCTTTATGATATTATTCCCTTATTCTGTTCACCAATTATCATTCGAGAGGAAATGATTGACGAAATTTGTACCTGGCTCCCGGACTATGACGGTGCCCATTTGGCCGATATCACTTCCCAACTTGACCAATACAATTCTAAAGGTTCAAATAAACATTATCAAAAAACATTTAAAAAAAAAAGAGAGCCAAACAACATCGGATGGATGACTTCTTTTGGCCCACCCTGTATATACACAAATCCAAACAAAGGAGATACACACGGAAAGACGACAAAAAATAAGTTCAGTATATTATGCCTTCGATACACTCATACACTTCAGAAGAGGGTGATGGTTTTCTTTTCGCACATTTTTTGAGTTTTGTGGATTCCTTATGTGAAATCCATAATGGGTTGAGCCTTGGATTATGGATGGGTTCTACAAATAGTTCCCACATTCTACATTCATAAAAAGGCCTCTTAAGCCTTTCTTGACACTAAATGAGTAAGGGGTATTCTTACCAATCTTGACGGAGCAGCGTGAGTTCTCCACAATCATCCAGCACAATCGAACGAGATTAGCAGGGATGCTCTGTATGTACAGCTCATTCCTATTAACGCTGTCTCAGGCGACTTTAGAATCGATAAAGAGGTGGTGAGTATCGATCTAGAATTCCTGGGTCTTTTCTAAAATCTGTTGAAGTCTAAAAATTTGTTCGACGACGCCGACGGCTGACTTATACCGGGTCTGTAATCACACTGACTAGAGTTCGCCCCGTGGTCGAAATTCGACCATTTCTCAATTGGGGGGGGAAATGACATAGGTGCTTCATATATACATTCGCTGTTTCCTTACATGGTCCCCTTTCAGAATATATATAGGTTTGGCATATTTGTTTTGATTATGACAGAAAAAAAGGGTGGAAACTGGATTTTTGAACTCTGTATTAATATATTAGATAGGGGCCAATCATCACTTCACGTGTGCGACAAAATTGGATGTAAGCAAAAAAAATTATTTTAAAACAACGGTAACACTAACAATGCTATTCTATACCTTCTTGGAAACCCAAAAATCTCTTCCTTTGTTTTAGTTTTAAATAAGGTTGGGTTTGTGAATAGTTTTTGAAAAATGAATTTTCAAACTCCAAATTTAAAAATTAAAAAAAATTAAACCGTTTTTTTTTTTTGAAAATTGTATATACCTTAGTAAAATTTTTCTTTTCAATTTTTATACCCTATTCCATAGAATGGGTATATTGTATTTGGTATGGAGTTTGTAACATTGAGAAATAATACCGTTAGGTATGGAAAAGTATATACAGTGCTGTCTGGGTAGCGTGAACACTGGGCTACGTGAACACCTGGCTCGCATGAACACCAGTTGTTTTATACAGAGCACTCTATAGCGTGAACAACAAAAACCTCGAAAGCATGAACCACAAATTTATGGCCCCATTTCGGGGATTTCCCTTTATCTTAGACATCGTAGTTTTCCACACACGTACCTACATCAATTTTTGCATCGCATAACCCGTTTTTGTTCATATAAAGTGTAGCTACTGATCACAATCTTTAAAAAAAAAAAACGATTCACGTTTGAACACGTGAAATTAACTCAGTTTTCGGCAACAAAAATTCTTATCATTGAAAGAAAAGGTGATATTATCGAAAAATTAGAACGGGTTGTATAGCCCCTTCAATTGTATCCCGGGAATACAGTGTTGCTAAATCTACAATTTCGGCCATAAGAAAAAATAAGGATAGGTTTTTTTTTAAAGTGGTGGTCTGTTCGCTCAAAAGAAAAATCTGAAAGAATAGAATAACGTTTAAACAGAATTTTAAAGAATTTATTTTTTATTTTTATTCCATAAATTAATAACTTATTTACGTAACACATTATAATGTGTTGTGCCACCATGGTTAACTACGACCTAGTACAACATGTTGGATAAGGAGTCATATGTATATTTGTTTTTATAATCAATTGAAATATAGTTTCCCATCCCAAGCACTTTTTATTTCTTCAATGAGTTCCGATTCAGTTATACATTGCTTCCAAGAGTCGTATACTTTTCGTGCTAACCATCTTCTGTGATTTCAGCAGCAGACAAGCGAATTATTTTGAGGCACGCTATGAAATTGCTAAATTCACTACTTCCACATCATTATTTTAGGCTAAAAAATATTTTTCCTTTCAATAAGAGATTTTTGGTGAGTTCTTAGACTTCCTTCTTTAATGACTTACAAACAATTTGTTTTAATGTGTTTTAAATTCATTTTAAGTTATAAGTAAAAAATTTCATATCCTACTAATATTATAAATGTGAAAGTTTCAATGTTAGGATGTTTGTTGCTCGATAACTCCCAACACAATAACACTTTTTATGAATTTTTATTTAATGACTCTACCAATTGTTTTCAATAAACTTCCAATTTTTATAAGAACAACCTACAACTTTCACTCATTCCTAAAAAAAAGCTAGAAGTTGACTTTTTACTATGAACTTTGGCTGACATAGAACTTATGTTAACTTTTATTGGTACTACATTATATTTCTTTTTATAACAAGTTTTCATTATATTTGCTTTTAAATTGTTATCAGTTGATAAGGTGACATAAAAGGACAACTGAAAGTACCCCACACGTCAGTTAATCTTTTAGATTAAAGGTTTTGTTGCCAGTCATATAACACTAATATTATATGTAGTTACTATAAATGACCACGATTTATTCTCTTCCACTCTTATACTTTTTTGTTAAACTTACACGGTTAAAAATTTTGGGATATTTTTTAATACAGCTCCTGTATTACAACTGTATGCAATACACAAAATATTACTTTTTAATATTTTCAAATTATTACATTTAATTTTAATATATTTTGTATTAAATTTTAATGTTTTTGGATAAATTTTTTCATTTTTTATTTATTTTGGATTAAATTTTAATATTTTTGTCTTAAAGTTACTATATGTAATACAAAAAGATTAGAATTTAATACATTTGGAATTAAAACCAAAATTCAATACTAGTTTTCCTACATTTTAATACCCTTATTTTAAAAAAAATAATACAATTTTATTAAAAACGAACCCTCATGTATTACATTTTTATACCCATGTATTAAAAAGTAATACAATTTTATTAAAAACAAACCCTCTTGTATTACATTTTAATACCCTTGTATTAAAATATAATACCCGCCTGTATTACATTTTAATATACTTGCAATTAAATGTAATACCCGTTTGTATTACATTTTAACTGTATTAAGATGTAATACTCGTTTAATTTACATTCGAATACCCATGTATTAAAAAGTAATACAATTTTATTAAAAACAAACCCTCCTGTATTACATTTTAATACCCTTGTATTAAAATATAATACCCGCCTGTATTACATTTTAATACCCTCGTTTTAAAATTAAATAAAATTTTTTTTCCTAATCTATTGGTGGGTCGATGAAAATGGTTTGTATAGTTTTTAATTTGATTTATTCATTATTATCTTATATTTTGTATTCCAAGTCAAAAAGTTATACAGAAAGTATTTCTTTTCGATATTTTTCGAATTCATCTGAATTTCCATATTTTTTCAAATGTTAATACAAATCCATAAAATTGTATTAAATTTTATTTTTTTCTTAATATAAAGATTTATTAATTTTAAATATATAATTCTATTAATTTTTTAAACAAAATTTTATTATTTTTTAATAAAAAAATTCATATATTTTAAATACAACATTTTATTAATATTTAATATAAAATTGTATCAATTTTAAATATAAAATTGTATTAATTTTTAATGCAAAGTTATATTAATTTTAAATATAAAGTTTTATTAATTTTCAATACATTATTTTATTACTTTTCAATACAATACTTTATTAACTTTTAATATAAAATTTTATTAATTTTTAATATAAATTGTATTAATTTTTAATACGAAATTGTATTAATTTTTAATACGAAGTTATATTAGTTTTAAATACAAGATTTTATTAATTTTTAATATAAAATTGTATTAATTTTTAATACAAAAAGTATTAATTTTTAATATCTCATTAGTATTATTTTTTAATATTTGCTTTATTACTTATCTTCTTTTAATATTTGCAGTTTATTAGATTTTAATATTTTTCTGGTGTTGTCATATATGTAACCCTCAAAATATTAAAATCTAACCCAAAATTTCTAACCGTGTATTATTTTTATATAATTGTAATACGTTTTAAGCGATGCTAAATAAAAATGAAATTGAAATTGAAGTTGCCAAGAGAAACTAGGATGGACTAAAATCTGTGCACACTGGACACAATTATGATAAGTACAAAGTACAAAACAATTGTTTAAAATTTAATAAAAAATCAAAGTTCCCAGTAGCAAACAAAGAGTTCTAGAGTTCCTCATATTTTTACTTGCGATTATAGGATAAGGCAAGTTATGCATTCGAGAAAAAAAAATTATTTTGACAATCAAGCATAACATTACGATGATAGAGAAGCCTAAGAAAGTGGGTCCGACGATTCTGTCTGTCTGTCTGTTTGTCTGTCTGTCTGTCTGTCTGTCTGTCCGTCCGTCTGTATCGGCACCTACAGCCTAAACGGCTGGACCGATTTGCTTCAAACTTGGTAGATAGTATTATTATGACGTCCTACAGGGGGGTTTTTGGAATTAGCATTCTAGCTTTAAAAATAACGGTACCTGTCATACGATTTTAGTGAAAAAAATTTTTTTCTCAAAAACGGATTTTGATAAAACTTTCTGAAAAGTGTTTTATGTGCAAACTTTATGTTTTGGTTGGAATGGATTTTTCAGGAAAAGTCTTATAACGGTACCTCCCCCAGTTTTCTCGTAAGCCACTAGACGAATTTCGATGAAATTTTTAATAAAGAATCCCTTTTATAAAAGAAATAATATAAATTCTTAAATTTTCGAACAAAATTTTTTTTTAGTTTTTTAAAAAAGTTTAAAAATTTTTTTTTATTTTTTGTTTTTTCCAAAAACGGTTTAATATATTTTTTTTTTTAATTTTATTTTTCTGATAAAAACTACATAGTGCTAGAAGTTGGAATATTAAAAAAAAATTTGGAATATATTTTCGAAAAGTTTTTCAAAAAAAACTGTTTTTTGAAAAAACTGGTCGAACAATTTTGAAAAAAAATTTCGTTAAAATTCAAAAAAGTAAAAGAAACCAGATGGCTTACTTTCATTTACATTTCTTAATTTATCTATTATGTCTTTAGAAAGAATTTTGCTTGTGGAATTTATCTTAAAAAAGGTGAAGCCGAAACTTTCAACATACCCACATAAAATTAATATCAATATCAATAATATATATATTATCCTTAACTATTGTATGTTGTGGCTGCTCCAATTTATAGAACATGTATAGACGTATATTTATTTATAGAATGATTCAATGGAGCTTATCATTGTAAATCGCAATTATATTATTTAATTAATTATTCAAATTACTAGTCTGGTAGACTAAACTGTTTGTTAGTATGAATTTAAATTTAACGAGAAATAAAGTTGATTTGGTATAAATTAAAAGTTCGCTGAAAAGTTCCAGCTTCCAAAAAATACTTTTGGTTAGTATGACTCCCTGGTTGCAATCTTTCAATTATAGGATATTCATGAATGATGCTATGTTGGACTTCCACTTTTCTTCCTCTTGATTTCTGGAAGAAGCACTATAAAACATGTAAATTAAATAGTATTTTTCCGGCGGCGGCGCTCAGTTACACGAACTTAACTGAATAACATAAATATAACTTTTTACGTTGTGGTTGAAATTGTATTTCTGAATTTTTAAGGCCTCTAGAACTAAGTGTTTGCCATATGAAAAAATACCTAACAGCGAATATATATGCCCAAAAAAGATTGATTTTTAAGGTCATAAAGAATAAAATAGTGCTAGGTATATTTTTCGAAGTGATAAATCAAAACACAGTTTAAAACTTTTTTTTTTAAATCTTCAGGCCCAACAATAATTAACAATAATGACACAAATTATGATGAAAAAAAAAAAAAACAAAATGCCCGGCTGAGTCCCACGTAGGTATTTGCTTTGTGGATGATAGCACGATGATAACAATTTTCTTGAGCAATAACAACTAGGTTTAGGTACCTACTCTTTGTTGTATTAAATAAGCAAAGAAGTCTAAATTCTTTGTTATAGATTTATTTATATCCCGCATGTACATCCTACAACAGGATTTAGTTCTTTTAATACACACACATGTCCTTTACTTGTACCTTTAGCCATAAACTTAGAACGCAGTTATCGGTATGAAATACTCCCAACACAAAACCCACAAATTTAATCAAAATCGTTTAAGCCTTTTTTAAGAAATTTCGTAAAAAGTAAAAAAATATTGGCTAAAACTGAACGGCTCGATATAACGAAGCTATCGGAAGCCATCATGTGGGTTCTATAAAAGATATAAACCTACCTTAACCAGGTCTGAACCATTTCGTTAATGTTTTTTGCCTTTTCTTAATCATACACAAAGTTAAGTCAAAATCGTGAGAGCCATTTTTTAGCAAATTATACCTAAAGAAAAAAAAACAAACAAAATGGCTCACTCCTAGTGGCCAATTGTATGGGAGCCACCCCCACCATTTAAAATGAAGTACCTTACTAAAAACAAATTTCAATGCAATCTAATAATTAGATTTATTTTTGGGCTTAACGTCTTTTTCTTCAAATGGCCATAGAATGGCAACGGCTGAATCGAATTCACTCAAATTTTTTTGGCCTTTCTATTTTCCTATATAAAATCTAAAAACAATGCAAAATGGAGTTTGAGTGTATTCGATTTAGCTATTGCCAACTTAGGTAGGTAGGTATACTTGAAAAAAAGATCAAACCTGATTTTTGATATGACCATTTCAGCTGAAAATTATTACATCAGTTTTCCAGCAAATCCAAAATGAAATAAAGTGCACGACTGGGTCGCACGAACTTGGTCTAGTGTCTGTCAGTGGTCTTGAGGTTGGACATTTTGAAAAAAAAGCAATGAAAAAATCACATGCAATTTTATTAATCAAAAAAAAACAAAAATTAACTAAGCCATCTGATTTCTTTTACTGTTTTTAATTTAAAGAAAAAAATTTAAAAATCGTCGGACATCGGACCAGTTTTTTTTTTCAAAATACGGTTTATTTTGAAAAATTTGTCGAAAACATATTCCAATTTTTTTAGTAGGTATGTCAACTACTTCCATTTTGTAATATCAGAAAAATTAATTTTAAAAAAATTGATCCAACCGTTAAAAAAAGCAAACACAAAAAAATTAACTTTTTATTAAAACTTAAACTTTTTATTAAAACTTTTTTTTGAAGAAAAAAGCATTCGTTTATTTCATCTATAAAAAATTCACCGAAGTCCGTCAACTGCTTTACGAGAAAATCTGATTTCAAAAACCCGGTACTATATAATGGGTGTTAGTTACCGTTATAAGACTTCTCCTGACGAATCTATTTCAACCAAATCATACAATTTGCACAAAAAACACAATTCAGAAAATTTTATCAAAATCGCCGTTTTTAACAAAAATCCACTTTTCATTAAAAATCGTATGGTTAGTTAGTTTTAGAGCTAGAATGCTAATTCCAAAAATCCCTCTGTAGGATATCATGATAGTACTACATATACCAAGTTTGAAGCAAATCGGTCTAGCCGTTTAGGGTTTAGGATGTAGGTAACTATAAAGACAGACAGCCATACGGACAGACAGACTGACAGATTTGTCGGACCCACTTTTTTCCGCTTCTCTATCATCGTAATGTCTTGTTTGACTGCCCAAGAAAAAAAAATTGTTTACGATTGTATAACTTTCCTTATAGTACCTACCTAGGTACCTACCTATAATCGCAGGTAACCGAACCTTGAAAGGACTTAAACAAAATAAAAATAACATCGACAATCTTTCTATATATGAATTCTGGACAAAATTCGGCAAACTTTTAAGCTGTGGCATGACTTGAAAAGCTCACATCAGCACAACTGAACAAACGCACAGTCAGACCGACGCGACGGACGGCATGTCAAAAGCTTTTTTGGGCATCTTATTTTGTCATTAAAAAAAGCGGTATGATTCGCATTTGATATCGAGTGCTACGAACAGATTACATAACTGCTTGAGCATTCACTAAACTTTGTTAATATAATAACAAATAATGTTTTGTAAAGGAATATTTGTCAACTTAATTTAAGTAGGTATAAGTTTCTTGACTTAAATGTATATGTGTAGGTACCTATGTAATATTCCAAATCAAAATTTAAAAAGCATTTAAATGAAATGTTTTGCTACATTAACCAAAACAAAATACATTTTACTGTGTGTATTTCAAGAGAAAACCCCGCGCACTAATAACATTTTCTTATATTTGGCACCTAATTTGCATTTGCCAAACCATCACCGCGAATCATAAGAACATCTTTTGTTTGTTAAAAAGAAAAACATTGTTTTAGTCAGAAACCAATTCTTTATAATATTATGAACATGTACGTATGTATATTATAACTTAACAGCGGTTCGCAAGAAGAAAATATGCTAAGTTTCAGCAGCTAACCAAAATATTTATGAGTTTTATTTATCTAAACAGTGCTTAATTTTGTATAAGAGTAGATATAAAGTAAAATCGAACAACTTCTTAAGATCTTAACAGTTTCACTCCGTTACAAGATTAACAATATTTCTAATATAAGAGCAAGTCTATGAGATATGTTCTTATTTTTATATTAAGAACTACTCAAAAGTCGCTACTTCTTCATATCTGAACCCTGAAGCAAAAAACACATTATTGAGCACTCAACTCTGTTGTTACATTTTGTTTGCACTAGATATATCAGTTCTAAAAATCAAGCATTAGCATCAACTAACATTCAGAGACTTAAGGCTGAACTATATTAGTCGGACACAAACGGAAGCTAGTGTCAAAACCGAACGAAACGTTGCCATCCAACCTGTGATATGAACACGCTACCCATAATGGAACGGATTGCCGCGGAAGCAAAACATGTACATATACGAGTATGTATATTTTCCTCTGAACAATAAGATACATAAAAACAATCATTATATTCTCCCTGCTGTGAAGTCACACACAAAGTCATCATACCTCGCTCACTCTTACATTCGTTCTCACACTCACTCTCATATCCATTCACATTCGGATGCAAATTTACGTCCGTAAAGTGCGATAGTGAGCGCAGTTTACGTCAGTAAATTAAACTGATAGAAACTTGACGAAACGGAGCAATCCGTTATTTCGGGCGTGAGATACGAATTGCTTGTTCTTGCACATTTACGGACGGGCCCGTCCTTCCGACTATTATAGTTCAGCCTTTAGCCAACACATATTAATTATTATTAAATTATTATTATTATTAAAAAGCCAAACTTTTTTAGTCTTGTCTGTTTTAATAATAATTAACAAACTACTGTTGCACGATGAAACCGCGTTACATATTTGTGTATTATTCGTTCTTATTTTCTTCTTTATGGTTCAATGTCAAGCTCATGTAACGGAAAATTTTATAACAATTATAAAAATAAAAAATCTTTGCTTTCCACCACTGTATATGTATGTATGTACATAATTCTGTAATTGTAATTAAAACCAAAAAAAAAAAAAAAAATAGGCCGTCACGAGAAGCCCGGCGTGAAACTTATTCTTATTTTTTTGATTTTAATTAAAATTACAGAATATATGTATATATCTACATACAGTGGCGAAAAGCTAAGAGTAGGAACAAATTCTTTTCCATCGTACTAAAGCTTATAGATAATTTTATTTTTACAATTTTTATAAAATCTTCCGCTACATGAACTTGATATTGAACGATAAACAAGAAGTAATAAGAAAATATATGAGTAAAGGCCCAACCATAATACGCGAAAGAAAAAGTAAGCAAGTGTCAAAACCGAACAAAAAGTTTCTTCTTATTTGTAAAGTACATCAGTTGCCCATAATAGCCTTTAAAAATAAGAAGAAAGAAAGAAGAAGAATACCCTTTAGAAAAAAAGGAATGGCAGATTTTCGTACGTAATTTACGACTCAAAGCGTACATTACGTATGAAAACGCAAGTGAACGAAACTTGCCGAAACTGAACAAAAAGTCATTTTGGGTTGGGTATACAAATCATATGCATTTCTACTGTTTCGTAAGTCAACGTACGTACCATTCTTCAATTATGGTTAGCCCTTTACTCTAGCTTTAATTGACTGTCTTGATCGTCCCCATCTAGGTATGGTCTCCTTTACTATCAGATCTTTGAAACTAAATTAAATTACGTAATTTGAAACATAAAAGCAAAAAAAGGAAACATGGAAATTGTTGAAGTCCTGAATCGCGCTGTGAAGTTCCCTTTAATATAGGTAACTAACTTGATCTGTTTAAAAGTTAAGATATTAACTATTTGTATAAAATTTTCTTCAAGGGTAAACTGTATCAGCATTCGAAATTAAGTCTTCAATTTTGAGCAAAATTAAACTCTTAAATGTTTCAATTGAAATTTTCTATTTGGTATTCATTAAATTAACGACTGAATGGCCGATAAAATTGAACGTGTCCAAAAAAAATCATCTTTTTTTACATCTGAACCCTGAAGATGTAATATGTGGTATAAAATAATGATAAGAAGGACGACCAATCTCAAAATACGTCTTTTTCTGCAATAAGCCATCCAAATATAAGGAATTATAGTTGATATATGAACAGAGGAAAAATGGGTTTATCAAGAAGTAATGTTTCAGTTAAAGTTTTATACGTAAAGTAATTTAAAGTTTGGGGATGCAGTATTTTTGGCGTTCTCTAAAGTTATACTTAATACTAGCGCCGGATCTAAGGAGGGAGGCAAAGGGGGCAGTTGCCCCGGGCCGCAGCCTGGAGGGGGTGCATACCCAACGAAGAAAGAGTGAAGGGCAAACAAAAAGAAAAAAAAGCTCTTCTAACTGTAATGAGTTTTAAGTCTTAAACCTATTCTATACAAAAATAAATTGTATTAGTTTTCCCCCAAATACATATATAATAATCCGATATTCATTTTATTCTTTATAAGTAAATTATTTTGTTGTTACTTATCAAAAAAAAATATCCTACAGCCACCCAAAACTTTTTTGAAAATGTTTGTATGATGACGGGCTACAACAAGTCATCAACAAGAATTTGTCTCCCCTTAATCATTAGTTTAAAAACATGAAAAAAAGCGATGTTCTAACGATAGTCATTTATTATTCAGTATCAAAGTTTTAAACTTAACTTTAAATCTAAGAAGTGAGAACCGCGCATGCATTCCATTTCCCACACCTAAATTTGCATTTATTCTTTTCCATTTATTTGTGCTCCCAATTTTCGAATATAAATTATTGATATTTACAACAATTACATTTAAGCGTCAGTTCGAAAGAGGTATGCAAGTAAAATAAAAATCGGTTAGTTACCAACTTTTCAAAATTGAACTTCTCGTATGAGAGCCGCCGCGCCGTTTAAAAGGTTGTACTGAAAACATTGTAATACCATCCAATAGGATGCTGTACCTGAAATTTGAAGAAAATCCGTCAAGCCAATTAGGTTGTAGTATGACGTGAAAAAGCGCTCATCTGCTTCGACGACGATTAAAACCTAGATTTTATTTTTGTCTACATAAAACCAATTATAATTGCCTCTGAAAATCTCAAAAATGTTCAATATCATCATCAAATTTGAGATGGATGTGCCGGCGGGATGACATAAGGTCCACGGACATAATGTCCATGGACATTATGTCTGCTTCAAATAGGCACAAAGTCCGTGGACAGAATGTCTGTATTGAAATTTTGGACTTCAAGTCTAGTTTTATTTATGGACATTATATCCATATTGAGCTTAGCTGACAAATTAATTGTAATCATAGTGTGTATGTTGGATTTTTAATAATTTTATTATTAATTTTAACAATTTTAATATAAAATATAAGTAAAGAAAAAATTATCGTTAATTCAAAAAAATTTATGTTATTGAAATTAGTTGACCAATTCAGTCGGTAGAGTCTAATGTAGAAGAAAAATGTAATCGGAATCAGAGG
The DNA here is from genome assembly GCA_916050605.2 of Platycheirus albimanus. NCBI lineage: Eukaryota > Metazoa > Arthropoda > Insecta > Diptera > Syrphidae > Platycheirus > Platycheirus albimanus. The sequence goes on along the minus strand of OU696697.1, from coordinate 68,999,118 downwards.
CGCATCATAACAAATAGACCTAAGCAAAAGCATTTGATATATGAGAATAATAGTGGAATAAGTGCAAAAACGGTTTGTTCTAGACATTTCGATTTTAATAAAAAGACGTCAAGGATATTCTGGGAAAATAAAAACATTATGTTTATTTAAATGTAGCAGTACATATTTGTTGATAAATTGTTTTGTTTTGATAGGTATACAAATTATAATAATTTGTTAAAAGCTAAAATCTTGTCTTTTTTAAGTGGTTTTAGACCATTATACAAAAATAATAGCATAAAACTCGCGCGAATTTGTTTCTATTATTTGTTTGCATAAATATCAAATGCTTTTGCTTAGGTCTATCATTTGTTATGATGCGCCTCTGATTCCGATGGCATTTTTCTTTTAAACTTGACGCTACCGACTGAATTGTCCAACTAAACAAATTTGACTATGGACAAACAATTATTCAAACCGGCATTGTGGTTCCATAAATAAAATAAATATATTGTTGGCACAACAGGTTCAAGCGGGGCCGGGGCCTGTGACTGACACTCTCAACCATTACTGTGTGTGCGTTGATATTCTGCAGGAATGGAAGGGACAAGCAATTTACCGCTGAATCCAAACGGCTAACAGAGAAGCACTTTCCATGACATGATTTACTCTTGGAGGATTTGTCATTTAATCGCAAGAGGCAGTACCTCGGAAAAGAACTTTTTAGGTGGAGTCGCCATCCGGGATCGAACCCAGAACATTATGTCCGTGGACCTTATGTCATCCCGCCGGATATGCCAATGGGAATAATAATAATAATTTAACTATGTGTATAATTTTAAAGCCCTGTTGTTATTTCTTTTTATATACAGTTTGATATTGAAACTAAAATACGAAACTGAAAAAAAAACATATGCATAGGTACATACATATACCTAGTTACAGTGAGCAGCAAATATTGATACCCTTATTATTTTCGTCTTAACTGTGTTAATTATCGATGCGGTTTTACATATTTATTTTAATATTTTGTTACAAGTGAAATGCAAATTTTATGGATAGTTTTTCGACATTTTGTATATATGAAAAAAAAATCTTGGTCAAAGATGAGAAATGTATAAGGGTATAAACATATAAGGTGCTCACTGTGCATATGTTATTCAGAAAGGAATATTATTTACAGTGAACAATGATACACTATAAAATTTCAGTTTTTTCTCCACTCCATAAAAATATGGAATTCATTCCAGCGAGAAATAAATAGAATAGCACGAAACTTCTAGGAAAATAATTTAAACGATACTTTAGTGATAATAATAATAATAACTAAAATAACTTTTATCTGCATCATTGTTAAAATTACTTTTATAAACACTTGAAGGATCCACGGAAAAATATAAATCATAATAATTTAATTTTATGCACACCCAAAAAAATAGTCGCTGTAAATTTTACATTATGTGGCAGTCAAATTCACAATTAATTAAAAAGTTGTATATTTCACAGCAAACGCGTTCACTTCCACAATTAATTGCAAGTTTAACAGCGTTTGCTATCACTTTTACAATTAAACTGTCAAAATGACAACGATCTCTTGTTGTTAAATTGACAGTGCGTTGTCAGTTTTGTTGTCAAAATGTACAAATACAAAATTGTAAAATCTACATAAAAAAATTGTGAAATCTACAAGCACAATGTAAAAATTACAAAAAACTGTAAAATACACAACAAATGCATGCAGTTCTACAACGATTTTCTGTTGAAACTACGTTGAGTTGTGGATACGACAGCAAATTTGCCGTAATCCACTTACATTTATGTATTGCTTTAAGACATATATTGTGATGAAACATATTAGCTTAGTGAGTAGCGCATATGAACGGTAGCCAAACAACTCGAGTTCGAATCCAGGTGGAGAAAAAAAAGGTTAATACAAAAAAAACTCAGTATCAAAATAATTAAAAATTTAATATAATTACAAATAAAAAAAATAATATATAAAAAAAAAGTTTTTTTTTTAAATGAGTTGAAAAGGTGTTAATTCGACAATTAATGCTTTTGTGTCCACCACATTTCTAGTTGTAACATCTACAACAGATGTTGTATTTTTCACAACGATTAGTAGTGAAATCAACAACTATGTCACTGTAAATTTTAAAACGATTTTCAACATTTTTACAAAAAAAATTTTGGGTGCATGAACACTTGACAAACAAAACCTGTGGTTCGTTTATTGAAATAGAAAAATTATTAAATCAACCCGGATTTTGGCACATAAACCAACCGCAACTAATAAAGGTTTAACTGAAACACATAGGTTTACGTATTTACCTGCATGTTTTGGATATCTAATTTTGTAAACATAATTTAAAAACGAATAATAGCAATTGACAAAAGCCATCAAATTGTTTCCTTTCCTTTTGGTCAAATAGAGATACCTAGATATCTGACAGCTGACAAAAGTATTGTTCGGATATTCACTGACAATTATTGTTTGGATATTCCCGTCGCGTCGTAAATGTGCGACAATAATTAAAATGTCTAATGCAAAAGTACCTGTAATTTAAAAACTGTCATCTCAATAAATCTACTATTTGATCGTGACGGTAAGATACGTAGATATTCATATTAAGGTAGGTACCCTTGTTTTAAATACCTATGTAGAGGTGTGCATTACTTTTAATATACTATAAATGAAACAAAAGCTCACCATTATCCTCGTTTGATCCCTCACTTGGAGGTCCTTGTGGCATTTGTCTATTGCCTGATGTGATCAGCAACCGGTGATGTATTGCCACCGATGCAACTGCCGCTGCTGCTGCTGTTTGCTGTGCTGAAGCATTTCTCATCGCAGCATTTAATCCACTTAGGTTGGCGAAAGCATTCGCATTTGAAGATGCTGCCAGAGCAGCTGCACTATGCGCAGGGTTCCCATCAAATCGATGTCTCGCCAAAAATTGTCCCCCAGCGCCGCCAACGCCAGCACTCATTGCAGCGGCAGCCGCTGCCGCACTACCAAAAACACCGGGAACACCGAATTGCAAGAACGGTCCCCATGGCGGTACCCGATTTCCCGGCGCACCTAGTTGTGCCGCTGCTGCTGCGTATAATTGCAATGCCGCAGTCGGATGCAGCCCTTCCGACGGTAAACTTGACACCACTTCTGTTGACTGTTCCAGAACCATCATTCCACAAACTATTTGAACAACAACAAAAGAAAAACACCCAACACAGTAACTGCAATATGAGTGCTTTATAAATTACTATTTCAAACAATGCACAACGATAAACAGTTCATCACGACGAAAACGCTCACAAAATCACGTTTCAATTAAAAATTTACAACCCCCGCCGCGTCAAATCAATTTACTTTTATACTGCCAATTCAATTACACTCAATTATGGTCAATTATGATTAACCAGCGAACACGCATACTGACAGCTAGCTTCGAGAAATGGCTATGCGACAACCGTTACTTCCAACTTTCCGACTTGAACTAAACTTGAAAAATGCTACATAGGTCTAAAAAACCTTATCGCCAGCACACCATAATACGTTCACAAAAAGGCGGGTTGCGCCTTCCTCCCAATAGGATTTCTGCCATTGCTTTGTAATAGAAGGGAGATGGTTGGCACTATCAGTATATACTGTGAAAGAGAGATAGCAGCGGCCGGCGCGCGTAAGACCGGTCTCGTTGCAATATCCCAACGAAATTTCTTACCCTTCCAGTTTGCATGATGTTTGAATGAAACACAGGCAATCAACAAAATTTGATCATATACCTACTTGATTAGAGGAGTACACCACCACATAAAAGGTGAGGTAAAAATACTGGGAAATTTTAGGAAGATGGGCGGAGTTGGTGGCCTTTTTAATATTCTTATTATTTAGTCATGAAATATCGTTTTATTCACCCGTGTTGTGTGTTTGGAGTTGAGCCAAGTGTAATGGCCTTAGCGTGGGGTGATGAATGAAAGCGGCAGTAGGGGAGGTATCACCACTTTTCGATTCTAAGGCGACCAATTTGCTTTTAATTTGTTAACATAAACGCCTCGCTTAAAAGAAAATGCGCATGAATCATTTTCGGTACACTTTTCGGAGGTTTTTCTATTTGTAGGAGTAGAGTATGCTCTCTTCCTCCCATCCCAACACATACAACAGGCCTTATATGTACCTTAGGTATGTATATTTCAACGGAAAACTATAGTCTCGTTCATCAATTTAAGGATTTACTTTCCCGGATACTCATTTCAGACACTCATTCCACCACACCCCTTGTGTCCTTTGGCAACGATGTTGCTCCGACTGTCACCTTGATTCCCCACTCCTCCGTGTACACTCGCCGGAACTCAAGCCCTCTTTTTAGTTACGCCGCCATTACTGCTTTTTCTCTTTCACCCATTTGCCTAGCATCACTTTGGCTTGAGAGAGACTATGTATTCAGTCTATTTGGTGTGGTGATTCGCGGTGTGCCCAAGCCGAGAATGTTTGATATGCTGGCAGGTTGCTTAATTGGTGTGTGCCGTAGTGATAATTTTATAAATGACATCAAAGTTTTGTGGCAGATTCTTGTTTTGCTCTAACTTATTCCTTGAAATATGCTGGAGAAATAATAGATATAGGTACTTTGTTAAGATGGTTTGACAGCGAAAGTGGGGTTGAGCCTGTATTTTTGTTTTGGCTTTTTTTATGTAATAAAACTTAATTAATTCCACTTTCATTTGGTGTGTGCTACTTGTTCTAAGAGAGAAAAGGAGATGGGTGAAGGCTTATTGTAACATTTTCTGATGCTAATATTAATGTTGTGTTCTTTTGTTTTCATTCTAACAAAGTTGAAGTTGAGATCATTTTTTGAAATTATAGAGGGCTGAGCTATAATTTAAAAATGATGACAAACCATGGCGTTAAAAATTCTTTTGTCTGGAAATTTGTATAGGTTCACAGGTAGAGTGAATTTATGGAGGGGATAGGTATAAATATGACGGTTTTAAGAGTCACTGATTTGAGAACCTACAATACCTTAGTATTTGTTAATTCTTAATTCTTCACTATATCAATATTTTTTTAACCATTGTTAGGCAACAAATTTAATTTTAGATAACATGCGATTTGTATAAATAGTTTGTATGTTTCCTTTTCACTAAAAAAATATGTTGGTTTCTATTTAAACCTCAATTTTTTTGTAAAAGATGAAAACAAAATACGCATTGTTTCAATTATGTACCTCTTCATTTGTCCGTGTTTGGATATCATCATTCGAAATAAATTCTTTTCTATATACCTACCTATTTGAATGCATTGATACCTTTTTTAACAAAAATCTGTTGCAAGAATAAGGCATAATAAACAAAACCTATATAGCGTTTAAATATGTACGTATATACGATTATACAAGAAATGTCTCAAGTAGGTATTTGGCATCTGTTTTCAACAAATGCTTGTAATCGCGATGTTCTGCTGTTTTATATGCAACGAAAATATTTTAATAAAGTCCTTATTTTATACATATGTAGGTAGTAACTAATTATTGAAAACAAAGCAACAGAAATTTTTGAAAAGTTATGTAAGTATGTGAGGGTGGTCGGTATAGTCGCACATTACCTATCATTAAGGCCCAACGCGAATAGAATCCGTTGCGTTGGCTACGTCGACAGAGGGCCAAAGTTAACAGTTCTGCTACTTTGCCCGTTGCGTTCATCGCATGCGTTGCGTATGGACCGCTTCCCATAAGAAAAAGCGTGTGCTTACTGGCTGCGAACAATGGTGTAACTGCAGCATAATTACGTAGTGCTGTCAAAGTTAATGACAGAAAAATGTAGCACATTAACCAGCATGTACGAATACGCAATGGTTTAGCACTGAACCCAAACAAAAATCCTGTCTGCCATTTCGTTTGTTGTTGTTTTGCAGAGCAGCACGTTCGTGAAGTTAAAGTTGAGTCGACTTGTACTTCAGCTACTTTCTGTGCTAAAGCTTCACATTGTATCCGTGCAATACGAATTACGTATACATATAACTTTGCAGTATCGTAACTACGGTGGGGCAAATGGGGCCATTGCCCCACCCCCAGACCATACAAAAAAAATTAAAAAAAAATTTATAAAGCCTGTCTTTTTAAACTGTTCCAAATAATAATTTGAAAAGAATAGGGCTGTAAATATAACACCACTTTATCATGAATTGTAAAAATAACTCCTGTAGTACATATACAACACATTTTGATTTGCATAATAGGGTTTTCACACTGGACCAAAAATTTAAAAAGTTTACGAAACCTAGTTGGAGCATTCACACTGAACAAAAACTAGGTTTCGTTTGACGTTTCATGCATATGTGAGTGTTTGAAGGTACTTTTTCCAAAAAATCTCTTGACATTTAGTGAAAATCCCACTCAAATAAGAAATATACCTCGCTTTTTCTCTCTTTTGTCGGTAAAAATCCCATACTCTGAGAACACTACACTGTGTTATCGACGAGTTGTTGGTGCCAAAAGATCAGTTTGTTTTCACATACTTGCGGTTGCAAGTAGGTTTTGTGGAGTTATATCAAAAACTACTAGTTTATGAAAGAAATGTATGGGAAACCTTGTGGTTTTGGTATAGGTTTTGGGTTTTTAGACAAAAACCGAGTTTTTGATCCAGTCTGAAAAGCATATAAGATACATCAAGAAACTTTAACATGTACCCTAGGCGGCAGAAGTATTTTGACGAAATAAAAATCGTGCATTTTTGAGTTTAACTTTTAAATGGCTTAATAAAGAATTCTTGGACTTTAAAGTGGTTTTATAAAGGAGCGTAGGGGAGAGTTTGGCTTAAAGTAGCAGGGTAAGAAGTAACAGCTAAAAAAAGGGTTCTCCTTTAAATTAAGAACGAGAAAAGTTCTGTGGTGGGTCCAAAAAAATAGCACGTTTCTAACTTTTTAATTTTTAGTCCTCCTTCTCACACGGAAGAGATAGGGCGGTGGTTGTTTTTTCGAAACATCCATTTGAGTTATGGTGCATATCTTATACATATATGTGTAACATCCTGTTTCTTGTAAATTTATTTTTTCGTATGAAATTTCATGGTGAGGCAAGTTGTAAACTGTAACAAAATTTCACCTTCAGTTTTTACTAATCGTTCTGAACAACAACGATCGACAATTGCTTTCTTCTTTGGTTTTTTTAATTTTTTTTTGTGTTATAAAATTAGAAAAAGGTCCATAGGTAAGGCAGTTCTCACCAACAGCGACTTTTGAGGAAAGAAACAAAGTCTTCGCCAGAAATGTAGTCAAAAAAGGAACCAAGAACGGAACCAAAAAGGGGCCCAAAACCAAAACAAGTTTGAAGAAAAAGATATCAGCCTCTTCATCAGGAATTGATGATGATTAACAAAATGTATGTCCTGTTTGTTGTGGGGCATTTCCTGACAGCTTGTCAGGGGAAAATTGGGGCAGTGCATAGTATGCAAAAAATGGGCCCACACCAAATGCGTTAAATGATCTCTTCGTGTATTCTTATGCTTAACCTGGTACACGGATGAAGATTCTTCTTTCTAGTCCCACATGCTTTTTTTATGATTGAATTGTGATTTTTACTTTTTCGTTTTGAAGTTTTTTTTTAAGGAATGGCTGTTTTTTACATATTATATTTAAATAATATATATTCTTGTCATAAGATTTATTTTATCAAATTAAGAGCTATGTTTTTCTTATCAGCTTTTAATATAATAATAACTGGCTTAAAATAATATTTTTTTTGTTTTTTTATAATTCTTATAACAACTTACCCCTACCTGTGTTACAACTAGCCCCATTTGTTTAATTTTTTTGGTGCATATTGTAGTTGAAACATGGTGTTGAATTCAAAAAAGGTTTGGCTGACTTATTTTAAAAATCTTAGGAGCTACATAGGTTTTGCTAAAAAGTGTTACTTTTAGCCCCACTCTCCCCTACATCTGTCCATAGAATGTTTCTTCATAACTCCTTTGGCTTGTTCAGCTTTAAATGTCTTGAAATCTGCTTTAATCTCGGACAGTGCGCTCACTCATTGAATTTTTGGCCGTCAGAAGATTGAGGCTTCACAAAAATATTTTTTTTAAATCCCGTAGAAGGAACCGGTCTTTAGTGGATATGTTGTGTTGCGCCTAGCACCTGATCTCGTAAAGTTTCTTATGTCATTACGCGTTTATATCTTATTATTTCGATAGTGCACATTTTGATGCAAGAAATTGAACTCACTTGCAATAGGTTTTACTGCATTTATAGCGTTAAACGTTGTTACCATAGACATGTTAATAACCGAACATAAATCAGCAGTTTAACCCATGGTTTTTTATTACTTTTATTTTAAACAATTTTTTATTTTTTTATCCCCCACATTTAATACCAATTAAAGTTAAACACTAAGTAAGTAAGTAAGTAAGTAAGTAAGGTATTCATTTATTAATAATTAAATACAATGGTTTATATAACGAAATTTGAATCTTAAAGCTATGGCCTGATTGGCAAATTTTTGATTAACAACTTTCTGTAATTGTAAACTGTTTTCAAGAAATTGCTTAGTGTTTTCCACCACACCACAAGCGTTACCAATAGTCTGCCATTTTTTATACCACCAGTCTTTATTCTCTCAACTCAACTCATACAAAAACAATTTTTTCGAAAGTCGAGATTCGTCATAATGACTGCATAGCTTAGTTATGAAGTCAGCTTGAGACTTGAGAGTGTACGTTAGGAGTTTTGGAAGACCAGTTTCTAAGAATATAGGTACAATAATTTGGTGTATTTTGCGATAGGTTAAATAGTTTTTCAGAAAATCCTTTCGAATATTTCTATTTCCTCGTACTCATCTGTACCCCAAACTTGCGAGGCGTAGCAAAGGGTTGATTTAACAACATAATTAAATATTTTGTGTTTTGCGGATTTGCTTTATCTTTTGTTTGAAAAAACATTTTTCCAAGTTAGATTAATTAAGCTTGTGAGCTACTACTTTTCTCGGTTAGGTGGTTCTTGAAACTAAAAGTTGAACTAAGTTTCACTCCTAGGTATTTTAACTCGGTTTCGAGAAGTTGTCCGTCATAATACCACCGTTTCTCATTATGTGTTCGTGAATGCCGCTCGAAGACCATCAGTTTTGATTTGTCTGTATCAATTGATAAATCCCATCTCTTACTATGGCTTGATAAACGATTTATCATTAATTGCATCTGCTCAGGTGATTCGGAGAGTATGACAAGGTCATCTGCATAGAGTAACACATTGACTGTATAACCCGCAATTCTCCACCGGGTAGAGCATCTACTACGTCGTTTAAAAAGAGCGAGAACAATAATGCACTGAAAAGACAGCCCTTTTTTACACCAGAATTAGTACAAAACCACTCCGAGTACGTTGTACCATCCCAAACTGCTGCATTAGTATCCGTGTACATTTCTCTGATCTCATCAAACTTTGACGATATGCCAAGTTGGGACATTTTGTAGAAAAGAGCATCTCTGTTAATAAGGTCGAAGGCAGCTTTGAAATCAACAAAGAAAGAGTATACTTTCTTATTCCTGGCTTGGAATGCTTTAACAATAGATGTAAGATTAAATATTTGATCAATTGTAGATTAATTCTTTTGAAAGCCCGCTTGGAGTTCAGACAGAATGTTTTTCCTTTCAATCCATTTCTCGAGCCTGCCAACCATAGCATCGCAGACATTTTTGTTATAATATGCATAAAGGTTCTGCGTATGAGAAAATCAGATTAGAGTTATTTGAGAGGAGAAGCTTAAAGTGGTTTGCTAGTGGTTCGGCTGATAGATTCCGTTGCAATCTTTCAAAAATTGTTGGAGTTTCTTGTTTGTCCTAATAGAAGTGCCTGTTGGTTTTCAAATTCAGTTTTCTTTCGACGACATAAGTTTTTGTAATTTGTGTTCGCTTCAATGTACCAAATCCTAAGGTGTTGGTTGTTTGAGGAGCGGATTGCGCGTAAAATGGAGAACGATTTTATTTTTGCTTTCCAGCATTCCTTGTCAAACCATTCCTGTTTAAATGATGGCTTCTGGTCTAAGGTTTTGTTTGGAGTAGAATTTATAAAGTCCATACACTCAGTAAGCTGATTTGAAAGAACTTCCGTGGATTCCGTTGACAAGTCGTTGGTTAAAAAATTTTCTAAATTTCGCTGAAACGAATTTTTGCGATCATTTTTCCAACAAAGTCGAGGAAGAAGTTTAAGATTTTCTCCGTTAGATGGTGTTTGGCTTACAAATTGCACAACTATGTACACGTGGTCCGAGAAAGTCTTACACTCAATATCAAATCTGTTGACTCGATCAATCCATTTATCATTTACAGCGCAAAGGTCGATCACAGATTCACCCTGTGCGCCAATGAAGGTGAAGTGACCTTCTTTATCTCCGAATGTACATCCATTATGAATTGCAAGATAATGCATTTGCAGCAACTGTAGTAATTCGACTCCGTTTTTATTGCACACGATGTCAGCTGAGTTTCTTTTGTTGGTAGATGTTGAAGGATTTGATATATTGTTTGCTGCTTTTATTTGATTATTACCTATTCTGGCATTACAGTCACCAATGATAAGTGTGCTGTGTGCTGCTGTTATCTAGAATTTGAATCGTATCATTCAGTTTTTCGAAATCAGTTTTCCAATGATTGCAATTCAAGAACGATACATACATATATTCCTCTCCTTCACACATTTTATAATTGTTGTTCCTTTCACATTCGTCAAATATCAATGCATTCAATTTCAATTTTTTTCAATTTCAATTTCAATTTATTTCGGTTCAATGTACAAGTAAGACTTAGTCTTTTATAATACCTTAAAAACATGGTTATATTTTAGGAAAATAATCAAATATGTACTTAAAAATAAAAATTCCTTACTTTAATTTCTATAAAAATATTTTAAGATTATGAAAAACGTTAATATTAAGAATAAGAAGCTTGTCTCATTGTTACACAAATCTTACTAATATTATATATGTGAAAGTTACGATGTTTGGATGTTTGGATGTTTGGATGTTTGTTGCTAATTTACGCCAGAACGGCTAAACGGATCTGGATAAAATTTGGCACAGAGATAGCTTATAGTCTGGAATAGCAGATAGGCTATTTTTTATCCCGGTAGAATGTATGGTTCCCGTGGGATAGGTTTGTTTTAATTTTTGAAATTACACCAGAATGGATGAACGGATCTGAATGAAATTCAGCACAGAGATAGATTATAGTCTGGAATAGCAAATTGGCTACTTTTTATCCCGGTAAAATGTATGGTTCCCGTGGGATAGATTTGTTTTAGTTTTTGAAATTACACCAGAATGGCTGAACTCATCTGAATGAAATTTAGCACAGAGATAGATTATAGTCTGGAATAGCATATTGGCTACTTTTTATCCAGTTAAAATGTATGGTTCCCGTGGGATAGATTTGTTTTAGTTTTTGAAATTACACCAGAATGGCTGAACTCATCTGAATGAAATTTAGCACAGAGATAGATTATAGTCTGGAATATCATATTGGCTACTTTTTATCCCGGTAAAATGTATGGTTCCCGTGGGATAGATTTGTTTTAATTTTTGAAATCACACCAGAATGGCTGAACGGGTCTGAATGAAATTTAGCACAGAGATAGATTATAGTCTGGAATAGCAGATAGGCTATTTTTTATCCCGGTAAAATGTATGGTTCCCGTGGGATAGATTTGTTTTAGTTTTTGAAATTACACCAGAATGGCTGAACTCATCTGAATGAAATTTAGCACAGAGATAGATTATAGTCTGGAATAGCATATTGGCTACTTTTTATCCCGGTAAAATGTATGGTTCCCGTGGGATAAATTTGTTTTAGTTTTTGAAATTACCCCAGAATGGCTGAACTCATCTGAATGAAATTTAGCACAGAGATAGATTATAGTCTGGAATAGCATATTGGCTACTTTTTATCCCGGTAAAATGTATGGTTCCCGTGGGATAGATTTGTTTTAATTTTTGAAATCACACCAGAATGGCTGAACGCATCTGAATGAAATTTAGCACAGAGATAGATTATAGTCTGGAATAGCAGATAGGCTATTTTTTATCCCGGTAAAATGTCTGGTTCCCGTGGGATAGATTTGTTTTAATTTTCTGAACTCATCTGAATGAAATTTAGCACAGAGATAGATTATAGTCTGGAATAGCATATTGGCTACTTTTTATCCCGGTAAAATGTATGGTTCCCGTGGGATAGATTTGTTTTAATTTTTGGAACCACACCGGAATGGCTGAACGGATCTGAATGAAATTTAGCACAGAGATAGATGATAGTCTGGAATAGCATATTGGCTACTTTCTATCCCTGTAAAATGTATGGTTCCCGTGGGATAGATTTATTTTAATTTTTGAAATTACACCAGAATGGCTGAACTCATCTGAATTAAATTTAGCACAGAGATAGATTATAGTCTGGAATAGCATATTGGCTACTCTTTATTATGGTAAAATGTAAGGTTCCCGTGGGATAGATTTGATTTAATTTTTGAAATAACGCCAGAATGGCTGAACGGATCTGAATGAAATTTAGCACAGAGATAGATTATAGTCTGGAATAGCATATTGGCTTCTTTTTATCCCGGTAAAATGTATGGTTCCCGTGGGATAGATTTGTTTTAATTTTTTAAATCACACCAGAATGGCTGAACGGATCTGAATGAAATTTAGCACAGAGATAGATTATAGTCTGGAATAGCATATTGGCTATTTTTATCCCGGTAAAATGTATGGTTCCCGTGGGATAGATTTGTTTTAATTTTTGAAATCACACCAGAATGGCTAAGCGGATCTGAATGAAATTTAGCACAGAGACAGATTATAGTCTGGAATAGCATATTGGCTACTTTTTATCCCGGTAAAATGTATGGTTCCCGTGGGATAAATTTGTTTTAGTTTTTGAAATTACACAAAAAAGGTTGAACTCATCTGAGTGAAATTTGGCACAGAGATAGATTATAGTCTGGAATAGCATATTGGCTACTTTTTATCACGGTTAAATGTAGGTATTAAATAATAAAGCTATTAAAGAAGAAGAAGCTAGATTACGATACAGTCAACTTCTTGATCTGAAACGCGAGCGAAGCCGCGGGTAAAGGCTAGTAATTAATAAATAATGCTTTTTCAAAAGTTACATTTAGTATAAAAAAGAGCAACGTGCTAATAAAATCCTTTTAGAAATTAGGTCAGGGTACAAATGTATAAAAAAGACTATACATGATGCGATATATGTTTTATCATCTATTATATGCTGTTAGAGGCACTTTACCGCGAATTATTATTTATTATTTAGGATGATTAGCTAATTATTATTAAAATACGAACTTAAAAACCACGACTGGGATTAATCGAATCCCGAACAAATAAACAAGATAGCAAGTAAAAAACGAATAAACAATTTGCGCAACCGGCGCACCGAAAGTTGATATCGATAATGATATCAACTTGAAACGTCAAAATAAAAAAAGGAATTGGAGAGGATGAAAGAGGTAAAGTGCGACAAAACAAGTTTTGTATTTTGTATACAACCACCTTCCGACTGCTCAGCGAGGGGTGGGTTCGAAAAATTTAGACGCGATAAAATCGATATAAAAAAATATGTGTGGAAGAAAAATGTCTTCAATTGTAAAGAATTGAACTACAGAATTATTATTCCCAATGGGAAGTTGAATTATATTATTGATTGGAAGTTATTGGTCTGGGAAACCTTGGCAGAAGGCCTGGACGAAAACCCAGAGTCTTTTCAACAAAAAGAAAAAGCAAGAACAATAGTTTTTCGAGATTAGCAGAAGGCTAATTCTCGAAAATAAAATAGAAGCAAATAATAAAAAGAAGCAAACAAAGGGGTGTGTCAAATGGACACAAAGAAAGATCGCAATGGTAAAGAACGTTATAAGGTCAAAAACAAAGGTCACGGGTCCCACAATCTTGGTAGGGAAGCGAATATTCAGCGAAGGCCTACTTTAACGACGATTTATTTGCCCCACACAGGGTCACAAACAAATCGAATTAACAAAAGAAACAAATCAAACAAACAATTAACAAACTAAGATTTCTGGAAACCACCAGACACAGAAATACTTAGCTTTTCTCAAAAACAATCTCCAACAACGATATTCTTCTCAAATGCTTTCCCAACTGTAACTCTTGATTTTATCAATCGATTTTCTTCTATATTTCACCAGCTTCCTTCCAAATTTCGATAAAACAGATGTAGTTTTTCACTTCTCTTTTAAAAATTATTTTTCTCCAAAAATTATTCCTTTCTTTTTAAAATCCAAAATTGAATTGCCATCCAAAATGGAGGCTTGGCTTGTCCACTTCGCCCCGACCATATAGCCATCCTCTTCGGATCTTTTGCGTGGTGGTGTTCTTGTCTCAGTCATGCAGCAGCATCTCGCCCATCTATGCAGAGACGTGCGACTGAGAGCGGTGAAACCATTGCACGCGATCCTATGCGTTGAGGATGCGATCCTCGTAGGCAGAAGGCCTGGACGAAAACCCAGAGTCTTTTCAACAAAAAGAAAAAGCAAGAACAATAGTTTTTCGAGATTAGCAGAAGGCTAATTCTCGAAAATAAAATAGAAGCAAATAATAAAAAGAAGCAAACAAAGGGGTGTGTCAAATGGACACAAAGAAAGATCGCAATGGTAAAGAACGTTATAAGGTCAAAAACAAAGGTCACGGGTCCCACAATCTTGGGAGGGAAGCGAATATTCAGCGAAGGCCTACTTTAACGACGATTTATTTGCCCCACACAGGGTCACAAACAAATCGAATTAACAAAAGAAACAAATCAAACAAACAATTAACAAACTAAGATTTCTGGAAACCACCAGACACAGAAATACTTAGCTTTTCTCAAAAACAATCTCCAACAACGATATTCTTCTCAAATGCTTTCCCAACTGTAACTCTTGATTTTATCAATCGATTTTCTTCTATATTTCACCAGCTTCCTTCGTGGACGTGTTCAGCCGTATACCGTCAATTATATTTAATTTTAAAAGGCAAGTGAAAAACTACGACACCACGCGCAAAGTCCCCAGCCCAAACCGGCCCAAACTAATTACTATGAGAAGAATATTTTTGTTGGAGAGAATCCTAACCATTTTCCAACTAAAATGGTGGGAATTATAAACAAGAATAATCTAAATTCCATAGACCTTCGCGCAGATAATATTTACGGAGGAAAACACATCATTGCTATCTTTCTTTGATATCAGACACTTTACGGTGGGCACTCGGCCATTCTAAATTTACGGTGGTGTGACTATAATTCACACTTTGTTGTGTTGTTGTGGGTTCCTCTTTCGAACTCGTTGGAAAGCTTCATCACTTTCTTTACTATGCGTGCGAGTCTCCAGCCCGTCCGCTGGCTCAACACGATAGACTGATGCGTGTGAGTCTCCAGCTCATCCGTTGGCTCAGCACGCTTAAATTAGAATACGTTGCGGGCAAGTCTCCAGCTCGTCCGCTGGCTCAACCCGATGGAAAATAACCTGTTTTGTTATCCTCTCTGAGTCACTCTCAAAACTCCCAGAGGACAACGGACTCAAAATGTGGGTAAAAAAAAAGAATGGTTGGGATGGAGCGGAAACAAATATCGAGAGTTGAACCGTGCCAAAAGCGCACGATTTGACCAGGTTTTAAGAACCAAAAGAATGATTTTTGTTGCGGTAAATCTTACCGTAACAAATTCCACCCTTACCTACCAAAGAAGAAAATTGGCTTTCAGATAAGAAAGCGAAGTAAAAAGGATAAAAAGAGAGGTAAACAACACAACCAAATGGAATACACTACAGCACAACACATCTACATCTCAATCGCTCTGGGCGAGAGTTAATTACACATCACAGAGCTGTGAAGCTCTTAGTAACTCTTAGCGCAGCTAGTCCTTGCTAGGCGACTAAGTATCGGAGTTTTCCGAGGAATCGTTGTAGTACGGCTTCAGATCTTTGACGTTCCAGGTTCCTCGAAAGGTACCTTTTTCGTCCTTGAGCTCGTACGTCCATGGAGACACGCGTTTCTTAATAAGAAACGGGCCTAAAAATTTAGGCGCTAATTTTGCCGTGTAGTAGTTTGCTGCATCAGACAAACTGAAATTACGTCGCCAAACCAATTCGTTTGGAAGATACTGTACATCCCTTCGTCTAAGGTTGTACCTTTTCGCCGCCATCTTGGATGCTGACTCTAAATTTTTCCCTATTTCTTCCCTAAGCAACCTAAACCTTTCCCTAGTGTCATCCGTACTATCACTCCTAACATCCGGAATGGTGGTTAAGGGTTTGCCAAAAGTCACCATTCCTCGACCAAAATTCGCGTAGTAAGGCGACACGCCTAAAACTTCGTGATGTGACGTGCGTATACAACACGCCACCTTTGCTAACTGTGCATCCCAAGACCTATGGTTTTCCGAAACGTACGCCTTAAGAGTATTTTTTATGATTTGGTTAATCCGTTCTTACGGATTAGCCTGAGGATGGTAATTCGCCGTAAACCTAATTGTGGAACCATAGCTGTCACACAAAGACTTCAGTTCTCTACTCTTGAACTGTGGACCGTTATCACAAACAACACATTTTGGAACACCAAACAACAAGAAGACATTGTCTTCCAACTCCTTACAAACAGACTTCGCCGTTGCAGATCTCAACGGGAACAACAATGGAAATTTGGTAAAGTAATCGACGACCGTTAGAATGTAGACAAAACCCCTACTCGATTTCGGAAGTGGACCTACCAAATCAATGCAAATCATCTCCCACGGATCGGTTACCCCTTTCCTCTCCGTCATCAACCCAGCTGGTTTTTCATTAATAGGTTTCACACTTTGGCATATTTTACAGTTCCTAACATACCTAGTTATATCCGACCTCATTTTTGGCCAATAAAATTTATCTCCTATCCTACAAAAAGTTTTCTTAACCCCCATATGCCCTGCTAACGGATGGTCGTGATTTTCTTCTAAGATCTTTTTCCTATCATTCTTTGCTACTACTAACTTCCACTCACTATTACTATCATGAACTACTACATGATTTGCCTTAACAAACTTAAACAATTTTCCCTGTTCTACTCTCCAGGCTGGAAAAGACAATGGTTTCTTTTCCACCTCTCCTATCATCTTTTCTATTTAAGGATCTTTTGTAGGCTCTGAAATCCCAGATAAAACTGGTACGCTCCTAGAGAGCATATCTGGCACTACATGATCCTTTCCTTTGCGGTGAACAATGTTGAAATCGAACTGCTGCATACGTACAGCCCATCGAGCCAGCCGACCTGCTGGGTCTTTCAACTTGCTCAACCATATCAGAGAGTAGTGATCGGTAATAACCGTGAATTTCACACCCTCTAAATATGGCCGTAACTTTTCTATCGCCCACAGAACAGCCAAGCACTCTTTTTCTGTGGTCGAATAGTTACGCTCGCAGCGATTAAGTGATCTGCTCAAATAGCAAATCACTTTCTCGCCATCGTCAAAATTTTGACTAAGAACCGCACCAATCCCAAAGTCCGAAGCATCCGTCTGAACGACGAATGGCTTCGTGAAATCCGGGCACGTTAGAATGGGTGCCGCTACCAAACATTCTTTAGCTTTTCTAAAGCTCTCCTCACATTCCCTACTCCAATCAAATTTTCTATTCTTCTTCGTCAATTCAGACAACGGTTTCACCAAACTAGCAAAGTTTGGAATGAATCTCCTATACCAGGATACCGTGCCGATGAAGCTCCTAACTTCCTTCACATTTTTAGGTGATGGAATTCCTAACATACTCTCTATTTTTTCTGGGTCCATGTGGAGACCGTTTCTGTCAACAACATAGCCCAAAAATTTTAGAGAAGGCCTAACAAAATGACACTTTTCCCTACCTACTTTTAAACCTGCCTTTATTAGTCTATCAAAAACCTCATTCAAAATTTCCATATGCTTCTCGAAAGTGTCTGTCACGATGATGATGTCATCGAGATAGACGAAGACATATGGCTCTAACTCAGGTCCTAGGACCGTATCTATAAAACGTTGCCAAGTTGCGGGTGCATTATGCAAACCGAACGGCATTCTCAAAAAATGGAATAGTCCCCTACCTGGAACTGTAAATGCAGTATACTTCTGCGAATCCTTCTCAACTGGAATCTGCCAATAAGCAGACTTAATGTCCAGTGAGCTTAAAAACCTAGCGTTATTCAACTTATCTAAGATGGCCGTAATATATGGGAGGGGGTACGCGTCCCTATCTGTTACCTCATTCAACTTCCTATAATCTACACAAAACCTATACGTGCCATCTTTCTTCTTAATCATGACAATGGGTGAAGCCCATGGACTGTCAGATTTTTCAATGACTCCGTCTCGGAGCATCTCTTCTAATTGCCTATCTATAAACTTCTGAATAGCTGGCGACACCGGATAGTACCGCTGTTTAATCGGCTCAGCTTTTGTCCTAATTTTGTGCGTCACCATCTGTGTGCACCCTAACCCCTCTGGCATTTCTTTAAAAAGCTTTTCTAAAGAACTATCTAACTCTTTTTGTTGTGTCTCTGTTAATTCTGTTAAATGTTCCGCCACGGACATCGAAGCCAAAGAGCTTTGGTTCGAAAACGTCCATTCCCTCGATTTTAAATCCGCGACCACACCCGATAGAGCCCAAAAATCTGCTCCTAAAATCAACCTATGAGGAAGGCGGGGAATAACGAGACACTCTACTAATAGAACTTTCTCTTTAACCCTAATTGGAAGTGAAATAACTCCCTCTACTCCTATACCTGCACCATCCGCTAAAGTTACTTTTTCTATGCTTGTTTTGCCTAACTCTAAACCTAAATCTTTCAAAATTTCCCACCCGTCTCTACAAATAATAGTGCGTGAAGCACCTGAATCTAAAAGACCTAACATTTGAATACCAAAAATTTCAACGCCTAAATATGGCCGTTGATCTCTACCACTCTGCTCTAGTGTGAAACCCAAATGAATTGCCGACTGGTTACCAGTAGGCAACCTGAAAGAATTTAACGACGCTCTCGTCCTACTGACCCGAGAGTGCGTCTCGCATTTCCCGACTGGTTATTCGAAACCATGTTTCTCGACTGTTGATTATTTTGACCGAAGTTCCTACAACAATTTGGGCAGTTACTTCGAGTAACTCCCTGCCTACCACAACCATAACAACGCCTAGGAGCGGAACACCTATTTGCAAAATGGCCTGATCCATTGCACGAATTAACCGAGACCCTAATTGCCCTATACCAAATAAGAGCTTTCCCAGTAAATAAATCTACTGCTGCCCTAAAAACTTGACCTTCTGTCACCCCTCTTGCTAAACGGATCTCCTCTACTCTCTCAAGAAATGAGTTCACTGAGGCACCACAACGCTCACCAGTGAACTTCACCTCCCACTTCGATAAATTTTCAAATTTTTCCGGATTAACTATAACTCTTTCTACACTATCTCTCCTATCATTTTCTTTGTTGTTGGTTGTTGTTTTCCTAGACCCTACATCTACTTCCTCAATATTTCTAGAAACCCCAGTTGAGGTTCCCGCCGGCTTCTTCTTTTGAGGTTCGGTTGAACTCTCATCTTCATCTTCAGAACAACTTTCTTCTACTTCTTGTTCTTGACTATCTTCTAACTCTGCCAAAACAAGTTTGCTTTTTAATTTATTCCTAACCTTCACCTCATCATCCCCTATTGGCTGGGATCTACCTATTCTACCTAATCCGCACTCAACTTTTGTTAAAATTTTAAAATACTCTTTACATTTTCTAGATTTAGGGGGATCCACAAGCAACTGACCTATCTCAACTAATTTCAATTCTACTGCCTTTTGATCCTGTTCAAAAGTGAACGGATACAAGGCAGAGACCCACGATTTCCTTTTTTCCAAAAGCCTAGACGACCTAAGAGATTTTCTCATCTCGTCAACTGTCCCTACATCTAAACCCCTACACTCCATTTCATACGCTAACTCATCTTTCTCTAATCTATTAATATCCATCTTGACTATTGAAAAAAAAACTGAATTAAAAAAAAAAAAAAAACCTAAAATTAAACTTTTCCTCAAAATGAAAAATGAAAACGAAACTTAAAAAAAGTTCACAGTAATAAAAAAAAAGAGAAAAAAAGACTCAGAAAAAAGAATTATCAATAAAAGAAAGGAGAAAAAAAAACTTAAACAAAACTCAAAAAAGTAAAGAGCACAAAAAAAAAATTCTTTTAAACGAAAAAAAAATTAGGCTTTCGAAATTATACAAAAAACACTTTCTTTAAAAAATACTATTTTTTTTTCCAACAAAAACAAATGTCTAAAATGGTACCACTTTTTTTTTAAAGTGGCAACCTCGAAACAAAATTTAATTTGTGTCGTTAAAATAATTTAATACGAGCGAAAGAGACAAACGTATGTCAATTTGCTCGTGCCAAAAATTCGATTAGATAAATTGAAAAGAAATTGAAATTCTAATCAACACAAAAAACAACAGAAAAAAAAGAGGAAACAAAATATGTCCCCCAAAAAGAATTTACAAAAAAAATTAAAATGAAACGCAAAATAATCTCACTCTATGCACATGTATGTATGTGCATTCCTTTGGACATCAATCCA
The DNA here is from genome assembly GCA_916050605.2 of Platycheirus albimanus. Taxonomy (NCBI): domain Eukaryota; kingdom Metazoa; phylum Arthropoda; class Insecta; order Diptera; family Syrphidae; genus Platycheirus; species Platycheirus albimanus. The sequence goes on along the minus strand of OU696697.1, from coordinate 68,978,521 downwards.
CACCAAGACACTATTCCGTTGCACCTTTTTGTATACACCTGGAGAAAAAGAAAATTTCAGGCAGTAAAAAAAACACTTTATAAATTTTAGATACAAAAAAGAGATGATACCAAGAAATCACTTATCTCAATCACAACACAAAAGAAAATATGAAGCCACAGGTATTTCCCTAAATCTGCTTCCACACAGACAACAAGAAAAAAAAATACAATGCCCCAAGTTGGGTGGCCAATTTGTTAGAGGCACTTTACCGCGAATTATTATTTATTATTTAGGATGATTAGCTAATTATTATTAAAATACGAACTTAAAAACCACGACTGGGATTAATCGAATCCCGAACAAATAAACAAGATAGCAAGTAAAAAACGAATAAACAATTTGCGCAACCGGCGCACCGAAAGTTGATATCGATAATGATATCAACTTGAAACGTCAAAATAAAAAAAGGAATTGGAGAGGATGAAAGAGGTAAAGTGCGACCAAACAAGTTTTGTATTTTGTATACAACCACCTTCCGACTGCTCAGCGAGGGGTGGGTTCGAAAAATTTAGACGCGATAAAATCGATATAAAAAAATATGTGTGGAAGACAATAAAAAAAAAAATGAATTAGAATTAACTCAGAGTACAGGGTGTACTCGTTTAGAAGTGGGCGCCAGGAAGCTTTAATGGTAGTTTGTCTTACCAATATAAATCTGAAAAATGTCTTCAATTGTAAAGAATTGAACTACAGAATTATTATTCCCAATGGGAAGTTGAATTATTTTATTGATTGGAAGTTATTGGTCTGGGAAACCTTGGCAGAAGGCCTGGACGAAAACCCAGAGTCTTTTCAACAAAAAGAAAAAGCAAGAACAATAGTTTTTCGAGATTAGCAGAAGGCTAATTCTCGAAAATAAAATAGAAGCAAATAATAAAAAGAAGCAAACAAAGGGGTGTGTCAAATGGACACAAAGAAAGATCGCAATGGTAAAGAACGTTATAAGGTCAAAAACAAAGGTCACGGGTCCCACAATCTTGGGAGGGAAGCGAATATTCAGCGAAGGCCTACTTTAACGACGATTTATTTGCCCCACACAGGGTCACAAACAAATCGAATTAACAAAAGAAACAAATCAAACAAACAATTAACAAACTAAAATTTCTGGAAACCACCAGACACAGAAATACTTAGCTTTTCTCAAAAACATACTCCAACAACGATATTCTTCTCAAATGCTTTCCCAACTGTAACTCTTGATTTTATCAATCGATTTTCTTCTATATTTCACCAGCTTCCTTCCAAATTTCGATAAAACAGATGTAGTTTTTCACTTCTCTTTTAAAAATTATTTTTCTCCAAAAATTATTCCTTTCTTTCTAAAATCCAAAATTGAATTGTCATCCAAAATGGAGGCTTGGCTTGTCCACTTCGCCCCGACCATATAGCCATCCTCTTCGGATCTTTTGCGTGGTGGTGTTCTTGTCTCAGTCATGCAGCAGCATCTCGCCCATCTATGCAGAGACGTGCGACTGAGAGCGGTGAAACCATTGCACGCGATCCTATGCGTTGAGGATGCGATCCTCGTAGGCTCAGTGGACGTGTTCAGCCGTATACCGTCAATTATATTTAATTTTAAAAGGCAAGTGAAAAACTACGACACCACGCGCAAAGTCCCCAGCCCAAACCGGCCCAAACTAATTACTATGAGAAGAATATTTTTGTTGGAGAGAATCCTAACCATTTTCCAACTAAAATGGTGGGAATTATAAACAAGAATAATCTAAATTCCATAGACCTTCGCGCAGATAATATTTACGGAGGAAAACACATCATTGCTATCTTTCTTTGATATCAGACACTTTACGGTGGGCACTCGGCCATTCTAAATTTACGGTGGTGTGACTATAATTCACACTTTGTTGTGTTGTTGTGGGTTCCTCTTTCGAACTCGTTGGAAAGCTTCATCACTTTCTTTACTATGCGTGCGAGTCTCCAGCCCGTCCGCTGGCTCAACACGATAGACTGATGCGTGTGAGTCTCCAGCTCATCCGTTGGCTCAGCACGCTTAAATTAGAATACGTTGCGGGCAAGTCTCCAGCTCGTCCGCTGGCCCAACCCGATGGAAAATAACCTGTTTTGTTATCCTCTCTGAGTCACTCTCAAAACTCCCAGAGGACAACGGACTCAAAATGTGGGTAAAAAAAAAGAATGGTTGGGATGGAGCGGAAACAAATATCGAGAGTTGAACCGTGCCAAAAGCGCACGATTTGACCAGGTTTTAAGAACCAAAAGAATGATTTTTGTTGCGGTAAATCTTACCGTAACAATGCATATAATATTATGTTTTTCAGTGGAAATTGTAAAAAAAGGTGGAGTACGAATGACTCCATTGTGGGCACGTACGGCATGCGATACTTTTGGGGCTGCGGTTCTGGCTGCGTTTTTCTATTGTGTTCCAGCAGATAAGGTGCCGATACAGACGGACGGAAAGACAGATTTAATATTTACATAATCGGCGCTGATTAAGAAAACCGGCATAACTCAAAAAATTCAATTTTTGAGTTAATGATACCAATCGACTAAAAAAAATATTCTTTATCGTTCTGTAAAGTCGGCATAACTGTATCCCTTCAGAATCCCGCTAGATGGATCTTCTGCCAATATGAACTTTGTCCTATTTCTTTGTTTGCCAATGGAGAACACAAGCATAACTCATAAAAATCCTGGGGTGGAATCGGCTAATGTGATATGTGATTGTCACATTTCTGACAATCACATGTGATAAAATAATTTTGTGCGTCTGCATAATGTGATCACCGGAATTTTGTTTATTTTCATTATGTCATTTTCCGTTGGGCAATCGGAGAGAACTCCGAAGACAAATCGTTTCTCTTCGGAGTTGTGTTTTGCGAGTCTTACTTCTGCTTTTTATGAAATATGCGGTCTGAAGACGCATATATACGAACGTCACAGATTCTATATATTTTGTATTTCAAATTAAACAATTCGAACAATTTTAATATATAATTTACATTTTTGGTTATATTGAAAATTGATACTCTTAAAAGTAGATAGTCTTCAATTTCATATAAAAACATATCTACATACATACAAAATAATTTATTTTGTTTTTCAACTTTTTGACATTTTGCCCCAGATGCAATAGGCAAATCTTAATAATAATTAATATTTGGATTATGGCGTTTCAGCCCGCTTTCAAACAAAACTTTTAATATTTTGTTTATATTCTAGCCAAAAAGCATTTTAATATAATATATCTTTAAGGGACGTGACAGTTATGTATTTATTTAGAAAAGATTAATTTAGTTGTCACTTCACGTGATTGCTCACAACATATACGCGTTTCAGAAAAATATCTCAATTAAAAAAATGTTCATTTCTGTTTTTTTTTTGCAATGTTTTTATTTTTACTTTAATCATGAGGAGAAACTAATTTCTCCCAATCGAAAACAACATTAGTGTAGATCTTTGACAAATCTTTGACAGCAAAAGCAAATTATTTTGTTTAATAAGTCAGCGTCAGAGGTTTATTATTTATTTATTATTATTTTTGTATGCAAGTGACACCTAAATAGCTGTCACAAGAAAAAGTCACAAAAATGTGATTATCACATGTGACAATCACCTTAGCCAGACGAAATTTGTAGATTGTGACTATCACATATCACAAATCACCTTAGCCGATTCCACCCCTGGTTTTTTTGTGTTGTGTGCAAAATAATTAAGGAAATGCATATAGAATAGTGTATACTAATTAAAAATTGAGCAGTGTTCTTAATAAAGTTAGTATAGTTTTGTAATATTTTTCTGTTTTAAATCAAAATGGTTCACTTTTTTCATAAATTTAAGAAAACGTGTTTTTGGAAATGACACTTTTAAGAGTTATGCCATTTTTCTAGAAAAGATTTTTCAAAATCCTATCAATTTTTTATTATTTTACTGTTAATAGCATAGCAAATAGTTCAAAATGTTGATATCTTTTTCTGCGAAATAAAAGAAAAACTTGTCTGAATATCATAAATTGTTTCTGGAAAAATGACCTATATTTGGAAGGATATTTTTAGATACTCGTTTTTACAAACTAATCGTATCTTTTTTATTTTTGTAAATTGTTTTTCATCAAATGAAATGTGGAACTAACTAAAGTCTAATACATAGTTCGAAAAAAATAATTAAAAATATTTAAAAAAAATAACATTACCAAAATTGGTCCGACTCAAAAACTTTAAACTGATTGTAAGAAGAATCAGGTTTTTTTAATTATGTCGGTTTTCTTTAACAGCGACGAATATGTAACGAATTCTTACCCTATTAATATAAACAATAAGAAAGCAATTGATAATAATACTAATAATGTAATATATGATGTTTTATTTTATATTTACTCTATCTAAAAATAATTGTTTGGAAAAATTGGTGTTATACAGGGTGCACCTAATTTGTAGGCAGTATTTAAGGATATGATTCTTAGGTATGTTTAAGGAAAATCAAATTTTAGAAAATGCTTACTTTGGTGTACCCTGACCCAAGTTAAGGGTAGTTGTTACATTAGTTCTAATGATAGAAACTTCTTTAAGAGCTTTGTTTTTAAAAGATATAATAGCTTTTGTAAATGCATTTAAATAAATATGATACATCGTCTCTGTTTTATGATATTTATTATTTGTTTGAAAAACTCCGGCTCGCAGCGTCAAATAGATCTACATATTTAATACTACCTCGCTTTTCATGTCTGACCTCCAAAAGACAATTCTTTATAGCTGCATGTCGCCTTTGGAACTCACTCCCACCAACGTCCCAACTTATTTGCGAGGCATCAACGACATACACACATTTCAAAACAACCTCACAACTTTCTTCTCGAATCAAAGCAACTAACTTCCATCTAACTTTCTTCAAACTGAAACTATTTTTTCTCTGTCTATTTCTTTACTTTTTTTCCTGTTCTTTCTCTCCATTCTGTTTAAATAATTATTTTTGTATTACAGTGTTATTAATTATAATACTATTCCTCATCCACAAAGCCACATTTCTTGTTAAATTTTATCTCATTTTATTGATTTTTTGTTCTTATTTATATGTATAATAATTAATTGTTAATTCATAAACTCTCACTAATTTATAAGATGTGAACTATCTTAATGTGTAAGTTCATAAGCAAATAAACCAAACTAAACTTAACTAAACTAAACAATCCAGTTTCCTTACAGTGGCGGTGGGTGAAGTGTTTCGAGATGTGCCTATGGTCATCTATGACGACTACACTGCTGTCCACTGCTTTCACAAAAAGCTCACTTAGTTTGACTGCTGCACTTCCATATGCAACATTAGACAATAGAGACCGTCCGTCTGTGCGTCTGTCCGTCTGTCCGTCTGTCCGTCTGTCCGTCTGTCCGTCTGTCCGTCTGTCCGTCTGTCCGTCTGTCCGTCTGTCCGTCTGTCCGTCTGTCCGTCTGTCCGTCTGTCCATCTGTCCGTCTGTCCGTCTGTCCGTCTGTCCGTCTGTCCGTCTGTCCGTCTGTCCGTCTGTCCGTCTGTCCGTCTGTCCGTCTGTCCGTCTGTCCGTCTGTCCGTCTGTCCGTCTGTCCGTCTGTCCGTCTGTCCGTCTGTCCGTCTGTCCGTCTGTCCGTCTGTCCGTCTGTCCGTCTGTCCGTCTGTCCGTCTGTCCGTCTGTCCGTCTGTCCGTCTGTCCGTCTGTCCGTCTGTCCGTCTGTCCGTCTGTCCGTCTGTCCGTCTGTCCGTCTGTCCGTCTGTCCGTCTGTCCGTCTGTCTCTGTCCGTCTGTCTGTCTGTCCGTCTGTCCGTCTGTCCGTCTGTCTATATGTCCGTCTGCCCGTCCGTCACCACGCTGTATCTCATGAACCGTGATAGTTAGACAGTTGACATTTTGACAGATTATGTATTAATGTGTTCGCTATAAGAGAGTTGGAATTTTGATAGATGATGTATTTTTATTGCCGCTTTAACAAAAAATATTAAAAAAAAAAACTGAATAAAATAAATATTTAAGGGGGCTCCCATACAACAAATGTGATTTTTTGCTGTCGGTCATCAGGCTGTATCTCATGAACCGTGATAGTTAGATAGTTGAAATTTTGACAGATGATATATTTCTATTGCCGCTATAACAACAAAAACTGAAAAATAAACAAATGTTTAAGGGGCTTCCATACAACAAACGTGATTTTTTGCTCGCTCGCACGCTTTACGTGAATCTTCTTCCAAATAAAAATATTTTAGTTTGGGTGTGCCTGACGCCCACTTTTCATACTAAACCATCAATATTGTTTTAATAAAATAACAATGTTTGCTTTATAGCGAAAAACATTAAATTTTGTGGGCATTAGTTGTATACATAAACATCTTGTGTATGATGTCAACAAAATAGATTTTGGGTGTAGCTGATGCCCACTTTTCATTTGAAACTATTATAAATTTGGTTTACGCCCACAGCCCACTTTTCGTGAAAGAACGAAAAACGTAGTTTTAAAAATGTAAGGTAGGTGCCAATATTCAATTTTAACCTTTTTTCCGTTTGTTATTTAAAAACTATATATCTCTAAGGGCGTGATTTTTGAAAAATACTTTTAGGGTAGAGTGGGGCTAAAAGTAACACTTTTTACGAAATCCTATGTAGCTCCTAAGACTTTGAAAATAAGTCAGCCAAACCTTTTTTTTAATTTAAGAACCATGTTTCAGCTACAAGATCCACCAAAAAAGTTAAACAAAGTCTGCTCAGAAGATGTCACGATCTTACATTGAGAAAAAAACGTGTTGTTACAACTTACACCGACAATGGGGCTAGTTGTAACATAGGCAGGGGTAAGTTGTTACAAGAAAAATAAAAAACAAAACAATGTAATTTTAAGCAAGATATTATTTTATTAAAAGCTGATAAAAGCATAACTCCTAATTTGATTAAATAAAACTTATGACATTAATATATAGAATATAGTACCCCGTGGCGTAGTAGTTGGTGTGTCGGACTGCTACGCCAAAGATTCTGTATTCAATCCCTGACGACTCCAACTCAGTTCTTTTCCGGGGTACTGCCTCTTGCGAGGAAGTGGCAAATCCTTCAAGAGTAATTAATGTCATGGAAAGTGACCAAATCCAAAAAAAGTTGACTAAAACTCAAAGGCTCGTTGTATGGAAGCCACCGTTCAGAAGGGCTTCAGGGAAAAATTTATTAAACCATCCTATAGAAAACGATGAAAAACTGTGTCGAAATTTGAGTCGATTCAATCAAGCCGTTGTGAACTTATGGCTATTTGAAAAAAAAGCCGTTAAAACATGATTTTCGTTACGACCATTTGAGCCAAAAACAAAAAACGCAGTTTTGTTAGAAATGCAAAGTACTCGTAAGCTAAATTTTGAGTTTAATCAAAATCGTTAGAACCGTTTTCGAAAAAATCCAAATTGAAAAAAAACCGTTACTTGAAAGGTACCTGTTCAATGCAATACGAAGTGACGTCACATCAAACGCACCAACAATGAAGCCCATGCAAAGCGCTGCTTATCCAGGATGAACTGCAACTCGCTTCACATGTATTTGTTTTGACAATGTCACTGTCATTCTTGTCAAAATCAAAATAAGAATTAAATTAAAAGTGTGTGCATAAAAAAGAAAATTGTATTTTTCATTTCTTTATTAAATTAATTCATAAATAATTTACAGAAGGTTTTACAGCCAAACATTTGGTCCTTCGATTAATAAAGTAATTTTAAAAATTTAAAAAGCGATCGAAAATTTGTGTGTGGATCATAGGAGTGTGTCAACGAGGGATAACCTTAAACAAAACGAGCACCACATCGCCATTTTGTGCAGCATTTCAAAGTAAGTGAATTTTTTTTCATTAAATTTTTTATTGGTTTTTGTTTTTCACTTATTTAAAATTAAACATGGCAACAAAACAATTAAATGCCAAATATAAACAATTAAAAAGGGATGTGGAAAATTTTGGAAAGAAGGGCAAGGCGATTACTGCCAATTATGTCCGATCAAGGCTCGCAATGATTGATGATTTGTGGAAATCGGTATCCGTCGTATATGAGGAGTTTTTAGCGTCAGAAGATGATGTCACAAAGGAGCAGGAAGAAGTTGAATCGCTGTATGACAAAATCAGAGAGGATTACTGCGATTTTCAAGCAAAGCTTTGGGATTCTTTGGCCAGTCTTGGCAGCATTCAGCAATCCAATGAAGATACTAAAAATGAAAGTTCTTGTTAAACCGAAGAAGTTCATTTGCCAGCTATAAAAATACCTTCGTTCGACAGAAGTTACGAGTCATGGCCGAATTTTCACGATTTGTTTTCAAATCAAAAAGATACACTTCAAAAGATACACTACTTAAAAACCAGTTTGACAGGAGATGCTGAAAAGCTTCTTTTGACCTTGAAAATTCAAGGCCACAACTATTCCAAAGCATGGTGTTGCGGTAAATTTTACCACAACAAGTTTTGCCAACCCATTTCCTCTAATAACTTTTGTTTCCTAATCCCTTCCTGTTGCGGCTCCAAAATACTCTAAAGAGTGCAGTAGAAACCTGGTCCATCAGCCAGAGGACTGCTCTTTAAGTATTTTGGAAAAGTAACCAATCTAGGTTCCATCAGAGGTGTTGGACAGGAGGTCCACCTTATTTTACGAAAGGCGGAAGAGCCACTAAATCTTCGAGTTGTCGACAGAAGGTCGAAAGAGCAGAAAGGCATGAAGATGACTCATGTCCAACGATGTGTGAACTATAACCACACCAACATAAATGTAGTATGGCCGAGTGCCCACCATAAAGTGTCGGACATCAAAGAAAAATCACAATGATGTGTTTTTCCCTTTTTTATAGTTTCTGCGCGAAGGTCTACAAAATTAAAATTAATGGTTTAGTTCTTTCCAACAAGAATATTCTCCTAAAAATAATTAATTTGGGCCGGTTTGGGCTGGGGACTTTGCGCGTTCTGTCGTAGTTTTTCACTTGCCTTTTTAAAATAAAATATAATTGACATTATACGGCTGAACACGTCCACTGAGCCTACGAGGATCGCATCCTCAACGCATAGGATCGCGTGCAATGGTTGTATCACCGCTCTCAGTCGCACGTCTCTGCATATATGGGCGAGATGCTGCTGCATGACTGAGACAAGAACACCACCACGCAAAAGATCCGAAGAGGATGGCTATATGGTCGGGGCGAAGTGGACAAGCCAAGCCTCCATTTTGAATGGGGATTCAATTTTGGATTTGATAGAAAGAGGAGAAATTTTTGAGAAATAAAAAGGAAAGTGAAAAATCTATCGTGGTTTTAAGCGAAATTTAAATAAAACTTAGAATATAAAGAGGAAATTCGATTGAGGAAATCGAGATTTTAAAATTAGAAGAGCCTTGAGGAGAATATCTTTGCTGGAGAATTTTTGAGAAAAGCTAAGTATTTCTGTGTCTGGTGGTGTCCAAAAATCTTAGCTTGTTAATTGTTTGTTTAATTGGTTTTTAATTCGTTCTGTTTGTGACCCTATGTGGGGCAAACACATTTATATAAAGTAGACCTTCGCTGAATATTCGTTTTCCTCCCAAGATTGTGGGACTCGTGACCTTGTTTTATTCTTACCTTCAATTACCATTGTGATCTTCCTTTGTGTCACCGTGACACAAAACAGTGTTTGCTTTTCTTTATTTGCTTAAACCTATTCCTAATTTCGAGAATTAGCCTTCTGCTAACCTCAAAATACATTTGTTCCATTTTTCTTTTTGTTGAAAAGACTCTGGGTTTTCGTCCAGGCCTTCTGCCAAGGTTTCCCAGACCATTCCCTTCACATTCACACTCAATAAAAGATTCAAATTTCCCTTTGGGAGTAATAATTCACATGTTTATTTCTGTAAAAATTGAAGACACTTTTCAGCTACCATTTGGTAAGGCAAACTACCATAAAAGTTTCCTGGCGCCCACTTAAATCGAGTACACCCTGTACTCTATATACACATAATTTTATAAAAAAATAAAATACAAAATCCGTGGCCTGTGTGCGTTTCACCCAAGTATGAACGGTGGGCTCATCAGTTAGTGGTTTTTTTTTAACTTTTTCAATTGAATATTTTTTCTTTGAATTTTTTAATCACATAATTTTAATTCATCGTTTCTTTTTATTAATCGAGCTTCGAGCGCGATTAATAAACATCATTGTTCTTATCGAACCCACTCCCAGCTGAGCTAACGGGAGACAGCACTGCATTTGCTGTCTGGCTAGGGATTATTTTTTTTGTGTATCTCTTTTTTTATAATCAAACACACCGGGCGGCGTTTGACGTTTCAATTGTTATTTCCAAAGTCGTTGCACATCGTATCTGTGCATTTGTTTATTTTTTTTTTCTTTAATAAAATATATTCACGTTTTAGTTTTGGATTCGGGTAATCCAAATAGTTAAGTTTCAAATAATATATATTGTATTCGGTCGCGGTGAAAATTACCAGGTAAAACGCAGCAGATGTGGGAGGAGAAGCTGAATGCCAGAGAAGAACCGAAGAAGTTGCCAACCTTTAAGGAGCTGACATCTTTTTTGGAGACACGATTCCGGACTCTAGAAGCGGTTGATCAGCAACATACTCCAAGTACGTCCAACACATCACGGAACCCTTCACACCAGCAGACGTTTACTGCTCATACTCAGGCTGATAAAGTAAAAATTACCTGCAAAGTCTGTCATAAAAATAAACATGCCGTTAGAAGGTGCAATAAATTTTTGTTAATGAGTGTTACCGAGCGTTGTCAGGTGATTAATAAATTAGGTTTGTGCCAAAACTGTCTGGGGTATAATCATGCAACGGATAACTGTCCAAGTGGTCGTAGGTGTTATCATTGCCAACAACCACATCACACTTTAATGCATGCAAATAATATTCCTTTTCAGCCAAACCAACAACCTTCACGCATACAGCAGAATTACAATAACTCTTTGCAGCCAATACAGCAACATACAGTTCTCAGTGATCCAAACAATCAAAGACAGCAACAGAGTTTTAATCAAATTTCTTTGAACGCAGAGGCTCCTACATTTCATACCTCCAATAGACAACCGTCTTCAACAAACAATGTTGCATCTCACCACTCGCATTACAGCTTTCCAACCAAAAACTCACAAGTTTTACTAGCTACCGCACTTGTGAAAGTAAAGTCTTCGTTGGGAGAGTGGTTGACACTGCGAGCATTGTTGGATTCTGGTTCTGAAGCATCGTTCATCACGGAGTGTGCTGCCCAGTTGCTTCAACTCAAATCGAAATCAACTAATACGGAGGTTTCCGGGTTGGGTTTGGTCAGCAGCGGCACCTGTCTAAGAGTGGTAGACATCACTTTTGCTTCGCAGCATTCCTCTTTTGCGACAACAACGCAAGCGTTCATTTTTAAGTCACTGTCTGGGCATTTGCCGGCCCGGAGCCTTCACGTTGAGAATTGGACTCATCTCAACGGACTTGTACTTGCCGATCCTGAATTCTTCAAGTCATCAAAAATTGATCTTTTGCTTGGCAGTGATGTTTTAGCCGAACTTTTGTTGCCGGATTTGATTAAGCCAACAGATAAGTCGATGACGGTCATGCAGAAGACAACATTGGGCTGGATCTTATTTGGAAAAGCCCCAATAGTGTGCGAATCGAGTCAACCAGTCAGAAGTTTCATGCAGACTGTATATGTCGAGACCCAACTTCGAAAATTCTGGGAATTGGAAGAGACGCCCTTTAAGCCGTTTCAAAGGACTGAAGACCTTGAATGTGAAAATCATTTCGTGAGCAACACTGAACGGAGAACTGATGGACGCTATCAAGTAGCATTGCCTTTCAAAGGAAACGTTCCTCCGGTTTTGGGCGATTCATATCAAGGTGCTTTACGTCGATTCCAAAGTCTAGAGCGACGTCTTGAAGGAAATCAACAACTCCGAGACCAATATACATCATGCATCGAAGAATATCTGTAACTAGGTCAGATGAACGAAGTTGATAAAACGATTTTGCCAGACAATCGACATTATTTTCTGCCACATCACGCTGTCATCAAAGAAAGCAGTTCAACCACAAAACTGAAGGTGGTCTTTGATGCTTCCTTCAAAACATCAAGTGGGGTTTCTTTGAATGATGTCATGATCGTAGGACCTGCGCTTCAACAAAATATCTGTGATATTATTCTTCGGTGGAGGCTGTACAGATACACTTTCACAGCGGATCTTGAAAAAATGTATCGTCAGATCTGGGTTGCGGAACAGGATAGGAACTATCAGCTGATCCTATGGAGGAATAATTCTGAAGATCCTATCAAAGTTTACAGACTTAATACGGTTACCTTTGGAACAGCGGCCGTACCATATCTTGCGATTCGGACGTTGCACAAATTAGCAGAGGACAATCGGAACAATCAACTTGCTTTCACCATGGTCCAGGATGAGATGTACGTCGCGTCGATGACTTGATATCTGGAGGAAACACCATGGCAGAAACTGAAGAGAAAATAAAACAAATTAAATTGACATTTGAGACAGCTGGATTCCACTTACAGAAATGGACTTCCAATTCTGATGAATTACTTGCGAGCATTCCACCTGGAGAACGGGAATCAACATTCTCAATGCCGTCAGAAGATTCAGAACGAGTCAAAATGCTCGGTGTTCACTGGCTTCCTTCTGTTGATAAATTCTCTTTCTGTTACAATTCATGTTCCAATCTGCAGCCTACAAAACGATTCATTTTATCAACTATCGCACGTTTGTTTGATCCGATGGGCTGGATTCAACTTGCATTGTAAAGGCAAAAATGTTCATGCAACAACTATGGGTGAAGAAAATTGCTTGGGATGAAACTATTGAATCACAACTTTTGGAGCAGTGGACCATTTTCTACGAGGATTTGCCAGCCATTAACCAGATCCAATTTCCAAGGTGGGTTCAAACGAGAGGTGACATGTCCCGAGTAGAACTGCATGGTTTCAGTGACACATCGGAGAAAGCATACGGAGCAGCAGTCTATTTACGAGTGGAAGATGACAAAGGTCAAGCGAAAATGCATCTCCTTATCGCTAAATCTAAAGTTGCTCCTGTACAACCAGTAAGTCTTCCGCGTTTAGAACTTTGCGGCGCTGTTATGTTAGCCAAGCTTCTGGACCATGCCTGTCAAGTGTTAGGCAACAAAAATTTGAAGAGTCTTGCCTGGACGGATTCAACCATCGCCCTTTCGTTGATTCGAGCTTCCCCAACCAAATGGGATACATTTGTTCGGAATAGAGTTGGGGAAATACAACGGCTGACTCCAGTCAAAATATGGAGACACATTCCAACTCATCTTTATCCTGCAGATCTCGTTTCCAGAGGAGTACTCCCATCTGCATTGCTGGACAACATATTGTGGTGGAATGGACCTGATTTTTTGCAGGATTCTTGGAATTTTCAATGTCCTCCGCAGCCAACAGTCCAAGTTCATCATATCGAACAGACGATATGTCCAATAAACGAGCTCATGAATAAAACGTCTGAAATAAACAAATTGATACGCATTGTCACTCTCGTATTACGTTTTACCAACAACTCGCAAAGGTGCATACCTGAATGGAAAATTGGACCTATATCACCAAAGGAACTCTGTGACTCATCAAGAATGTTAGTAAAACTAGCTGAACAAGAAATGTTTCCTAATGGTATTTCAAAATCCAGAGGCATGGCATCTTTAAATCCCTTCATAGATTCTAACGAAATTATTCGTGTCGGTGGAAGACTGAAGAACGCTAGCCTATCTTATGATCAACAGCATCCAATCATTCTGGAATCAAATCATCATTTTACCAAACTTATTCTTCAGGAAGCACATGAGAAGACTCTTCATGGAGGGATACAACTGATGATGGGTTTTCTTCGAAATCGGTACTGGATATTTCAAACAAAGCGAGCGGTTAAGAAATATATCCACAGTTGTGTCATATGTTATCGGCATAAGACTAAACCAGCTCATCAACTCATGGGAGATTTACCATCGCCCAGGATGACTATCTCCAGAGCATTCTGTCATACAGGAGTTGATTACGCTGGCCCGATCAGTATTCGAGCTTGGAAAGGCCGCGGAGCGAAATCTTAAAAAGGCTATTTAGCCATTTTCATCTGCCTGGCAACAAAGGCCATTCACTTGGAAGCGGTAAGTGATCTCACCACCCAAGCTTTCTTAGCTGCGTTTCGTCGCTTTACATCACGATGAGGAGTCTGTAACCAGATCTACAGCGATTGCGGCACAAATTTCGTTGGAGCTGAAGCAGAACTTGGTCGTCTTTTGAAAGGTGCTACCCATGATTGGAAAATTGTTGCTGAAGTCTTGTCATCCCAAGGAACGAAGTGGAACTTCATACCTCCTGCTTCTCTCCACTTTGGAGGATTGTGGGAAGCCGGAGTAAAGAGTGTGAAGCACCACTTTAAAAGAGTTGTCGGAAACGGGACGCTCACTTTCGAGGAACTCACCACGCTTTTAACACAAATTGAAGCATGTTTAAATTCGAAACCTCTCTGTCCCTTAACTGAAAACCCCGACGATTTCCAAGCGTTGACTATAGCACATTTCTTAATTGGAGCAGAAATGTTCACCGTACCCGAGCCAGATCTTACAATTTCAAAAACGAGTTATGTAGATCGATGGAAAGCCATTCAATTCAGTCTGCAAGGTTTTTGGCATCACTGGCAATCTGAATATTTGGCGCGTTTGCAACAGCGCCCAAAATGGCTCAAGCCACAGCCTAAAATTGAAATCGGAGATCTAGTCTTAATAAAAGATGAGAGGCTTCCACTGACGAAATAGAATTTGGGACGAATTTTGGAAACTTTTCCAGGAAAAGATGACCTTCCAAGTGTAGTCAAACTCAAAACGCAACATGGTGAATTAAAACCTTTAACCAAGCTGTGTCCTCTTCCGATTAATAATAGTCAAACTAATCCAACTTCTTAGAATTAACATACACACACACACAGACACCTACACAAACATCATATCATGTCTTCACATGCTCACACACAAACATCACATCATGTCTTCACATGCTCACATACACACAAACATCATATCATGTCTTCACATGCTCACACACAAACATCACATCATGTCTGCACATGCTCACACAAACATCACATCATGTCTTCACATGCTCACACACAAACATCACATCATGTCTTCACATGCTCACACACAAACATCACATCATGTCTTCACATGCTCACACACAAACATCACATCATGTCTTCACATGCTCACATACACACAAACATCATATAATGTCTTCACATGCTCACACACAAACATCACATCATGTCTTCACATGCTCACACACAAACATCACATCATGTCTTCACATGCTCACACACAAACATCACATCATCTCTTCACATGCTCACATACATACACATATACATCATAGCATCAATCATTTTACCTCATACATTAAATCCATCATAACTACAGTCCACTCTCTATCAAAATTTCAAAATTTCAAGTCAATTCAACAAAAAAAAAAAACACACAATTCACAATTAATTTATAATTTTCAAACATTTACAACGGCCCAAAGTCACACCAAGTTTAGGATGAAATTTACAAAAGAGTGATGAATACCACCCTTAATCCTACTCACAACACATTCGTAAACAAACAAACTAATATCGAATGCAATCATTAAATAATTTATAAATCAGATAATTATTTACACTGTCATTCTTGTCAAAATCAAAATAAGAATTAAATTAAAAGTGTGTGCATAAAAAAGAAAATTGTGTTTTTCATTTCTTTATTAAATTAATTCATAAATAATTTACAAAAGGCTTTACAGCCAAACAGTACCAGTTTGAGCCGGGCTAAAACGAAATAAAAAAACCTCGACAACCGTTTTTCTTCAAACTACTATATATCAAGTTTGAAGAAAATCCGTCAAGCGGTTTAGGCTGTAGCATGACGTGAAAAAGCGCGCATCCGCACATCCTTCACTATCATCGTAATGCCATGTTTGATTAAAACCTCGATTTTTTTTTCTGCACGAAACCAATACTTGCCCTATTGAGCAAGTAAAAGATCATATACGACTAGAAGGAAGAATTTAAGCATAAGAATACACGAAGAGATCCTTTAACGCATTTGGTGTGGCGGTGTGGCCCATTTTTGGCATAATATGCACTGAATCCAATTTTCCCCTGGTAAGCTGCCAGGAAATGCCAACCAACAAACAGGACATACATTTTGTTGATCATCATCAATTCCTGATGAAGAGGCTGATATCTTTTTCTTCACCTGTTGTTTTGGTCTTGGATCCTTTTTTGACTACATTGCTGACGAAGACTTTGCTTTTTTTCTCAAAAATCGCTGTTGGTGAGAACTACACCTAACCTATGGACCTGTTTCTAATTACAACAAACAAAAATTTTAAAAACGAAAGAAGAAAATCATTCTCGATGTTGTTGTTCACAACGATTAGTAAAGAAATCAAGTTTGTTACAATTTACCCCTCAAAAGTGTTACAACTTGCCTCACCATGAAATTTCACACGAAAAAATAAATTTACAAGAAAATGGATGTCACACATATATAATATATACACACAACCACAACCAAAACTCAAATGGATGTTTAGAAAATACAACCACCGCCCTAAAAAATTAAAAAGTAATAAACCTGCTATTTTTTGGGACCCACCACAAAACGTTTCTCGTCGACCGACGTCAAATTGACACTTGAAGTAAGTATGGTGGTAGATATGGAAAAGCCGCACATTTTTCTCCTTCACGCAATTCTCAATTTTAAGGTGAACCCTGTTTTTTTTAGCTGTTACTTCTTACCCCTGTTACTTTTAGCCCGATCTCCCCTGTTCAGGTAAGATCGTTAAGAAACTACTCGATTAAGCTGTAGTCTTACACATTTATCATAAAAGTGACTAACGATCAAAGCTCAGTTAGTGCTTTCAATTTTTTTTTATTCTTAGGACACGCCTACTTTTAAGGGGCATTTCCGTCAAAAGTCGTCGTAAGCATTAATTTTTTAATATTTTTTAACTATCGGTCGCAGTTTTGAAGTAAGAAGATGAACACTTCGGTTTGTATTCCTTGGTTACATAGCAGAGCGTGGTTCACTAACTGTTTAATATGTACACCCATAATCGCTATTTCCATTCAAAATCTATTTTTAAAAAAATGTTTTAATTTTGAAAAATTGAAGTTTTTTTATAATGCACTCACACTCAAAGGGATATTAATACCTTTATAATGAATTAACATGTGCGAGCGAGGAGAGAGAAGGAATAGAAAGATAAGAAAGAAAGTTTGTACAGTGAATTGGGATTATAGGTGATAAATATCTCACGAAAATCCCACGGGTGGCGTCCAGTTTAAACTGGGGGAATAAATACAAATTGCTGCCCAGGCTGGGTTTCAACTCACAGCTCTCACGTTAAGCAACCAAGCCCTACATCCACTGTACCATTGCCACCCATTGAACAAAAATGGCGACTGTGTGCGTGTTTGTGGGCGGATTTTATCAGTTCAAAAACATAGCCATATGCACATATTCTGCTTTGGATGTTCAACAAGATCCGACCAGATCATATTGATTGGATCATTTCTGCCAAAATATCAGATCCCGAAACTGATCCGGAGCTGCATTCTGTTTTGGCAACGAACCACAACCCATATTCACCGTGCATGGAAAATGTAGGTTGCACAAAGCGTTTTCCCCGTGTCGTAGTGGTTAGTGTGTCGGACTGCTACGCCGAAGGTTCAGGGTTCGATCCCTGAGGTTGCCACCTTAAGTTTTTTTCCGGGGTACTGCCTCTTGCGCGGAAGTGACAAATCTTCCAAGAGTAATTAATGTCATGGAAAGTGCTTCTCTGTTAGCACTTCTTCGGAATCGGCGGTAAATTGTAGGTCCTTTCCATTCCTGCAGAATATCAACGCACATACAGGAATTGTTGAAAGTGTAAGTCACAGGCCCCGGCCCTGCTTGGAGCTGTTGTGCCAACAATTTATTTTATTTTATTTTTTCCCGTCCGTTGGTGGCCGCCACAATCAGGGGAATCGACGGATATCCATCCATTGTATCGGCCTCATTCTTCAGAAGAAAACGGCAGATCAGTCGTGATGAACATGAAAGGAAACGATGCCGTTGTCGATAACCGCTGGATCATTCCATATTGTCCACTTTTATCGAAAACGTTCTTAACCCACTGCAATGTTGAGAATTGCAGCTCCATCAAATCCATAAAATACTTTGGCAAATATGTGAATAAAGGGAGTGACATGGTGGTGTTTGGCATTGCCGATTCGAATGCAAACGACTAGGTGACGAAGTTTCATCTTTGACGTTACGTGAGTTCTAACGAGGCAATTCGGCGGCTGTTTTCACTTTCAATTCAGGAACGTCACCCGACTGTCTTACATTTGCACGTTCACTTGGAGAACGGCCAGCGTATCTACTTTACGGACACAAATGCAGCGCAAAAAGCAGAACGACCACCAGCAACAACATTGACAAATTTCTTTTCGACATGCGAAAGCGATCTCTCTATTCCGACATGCTACGCTGTTATAAATGGAACGGTGCAACAAAGAAGTTTCAACGACGGATGAAAGAAGATGCTGTTGCTGGCTTCGCTGATGTTTATTGGAATGATGCCCTGGGACCAATATACACAGTTCATCCACGCCAAGACGAATGCCTCAATCTTCGCTTGCTTTTGGTGAACATAAGATGCCATACATCCTTCGATTCCATGCGTACTGTGGATGGCGTTTCTGTCACATTGTAAAAAGGTGGTAGAACACATTCTGCTTTGAAGCTGCCAATGAATCTTCTCTTGGTTGACAAGCCAACGTGCACAGTGACAAAGAATTCGACGACAACGAAATTGATGCGAGAATGCAAAATCATCACTTGGGATGATAAACGAGCTTTGGAGGCAGTTGACCGAACGATGAAGGATTTACGAGGTGATTCGAGATGATTTGGTGGGGCTATGGTATTGACGCTTCCCGTCATCCCGAAATCTACTGCTCCGGATGAACTTAATGCATGCCTGAAATCGTCGTCTTTGTGGCAGCATGTCAAAAAGTGAAATGGACCACTAACAGGAGAGTAGCATTGCAGAACGACCCATCGGCTATTGAATTCCCGAGACAACTGCTCACAATTGGTAATGGCCAAATTCCCGTTGATGTTTTGACTGGACTGATATCGTTCCCGAAAATTGCTTGCGAGTTCGCATCGTCTAAGGAACTCATCATCACAAAACTATAAAAATCTAGATTGGATTAGTGAACGCACAATATTTACAGCGAAGAATAAGGACGTCGATAGCTTGAATTTCATAATTCAAAGACAAATCGCTGGGGAACTGCATTCATACAAATCCGTTGACAGCGTTACCGATGAACATGAAGCGACCAACTATCCGACGGAATTTCTGAACTCGCTTGATGTGACAGGAACTCCTCCGCATAATTTATAGCTAAAGGTGGGATCGATCATAATTATGTTGTGGAACCTAAATCATCCGAAATTGTGCAACGGTGCAATATGATTCAGGCGACGATCATTAAGGGAAAACTCAAAGGAGAGGAAGTCCTTATCCCACGACTTCCGATTATTCCACTTAATCTTCCATTCCAATTTAAGCGGATCCAGTTTCCTGTTCGATTGGCTTTTGCGATGACAATCAATACATCGCAAGGCCAATCGTTGGAAGTCTGTGGGATTAACCTCGAATTTCCCGGGTTTTGGCACAATCAGCTGTACGTTGCCTGTTCGCGTGTTGGCGGAAAACAAATCGAAAAAAATTGTTTATCATATATAGTCCGGTCAAAATAAATATTTCGGTTTGCAAAAATTCGCATAAATCTGAAAATTGGTACAGACGTTGGGAACACCGTTTCAAATAAACTAAGCAACATCCCCATCGATCCGACTGGTGCGTTAGAAGTTATTTAAGGTCAAAGGGTCAAATAAACGGTTTTTAATATTTTTCTGGTAAACGGTAGGTTTTATCATAAAAATACATGAGACAAAGTTGTAGACCATGAAATTATCTACAAAATTTGTTAATATCATTTTTTTTTAGAATAACCATTTCGGAGATATCGTGATTTTAAAACTTGAAATAGTCACGTTATATATGGTATGCATGCATACATTTAGTCCAGTCGACAGGTTGGAAAAGTGGGTGGAAGGTGGAAAAAGGTCGGAAGCTAATGAAACTATCAGATAGTGTTCAAGGACAGTTAGTAAATGTTTTACGAAGTTTTGGACCTCGAGGGCCCTATGGAAAAAGAGGTGTGGGGAGGGGAAGGGGTCACTGCAAAATGTTCGACCTTGCAACGGTTTTTCTTCAGTAACTTTTTTTCCTTTCGCTCTACAGCAAAAACATTTTTTATAGTAGAACGTCAAATTTCCTATTATCTTGTTGGTACCAAAATGTTTGTATGTTTATTCTTTACCGAGATAAAGCTCTTCGAAAAACAGGTAATTTTTCAGAATTTATTAAAAAAATTCCAAAAAATTCAGCTTATTTCTTCTTATAGACGAAAACTATTGCGAGGTTTTTGTATGACGAGATTTTCATACTACGATTTGTGCTGTTTAATAGTTTCTAAAAAAAAGTCGTATGAAAATCTCGTCATACAAAAACCTCGCACTAGTTTTCGTCTATTAGAAGAAATAAGCTGAATTTTTTTTGGCATTTTTTAGCAAATTCTGAAAAATAACCTGTTTTCGAAAAGCTATATCTCGGTAAAGAATAAATATACAACAATTTTGGTACTAACAAAATTGTAGGAAATTTGACGTTCTACTATAAAAGAGAAATGCTTTTGCTATAGAACGTAAGGAAAAAAAGTTACTGAGGAAAAACCGTTGCAAGGTCGAAAACTTTGCAGTTACCCCTTCCCCCTCCCCACCTCTTTTTCAATTGGGCCTCGAGGGCCAAATCCAAAACTTCGTAAGATATTTATTAACTATCCTTCAACAATATCAGATAGTTTCATTACCTTCCGAACTTTTTCCACCTTCCACCCACTTTTTCCAACCTGTCGACTGGACTAAATGTATGCATGTGGCATACATATATGTGCATACCATATAGAACGTGACTCCTTCAAGTTTTAAAATAACGATATCTCCGAAATGGTTATTCTAAAAAAAAATTATATTAACAAGTTTTGTAGATAATTTCATGGTCTACAACTTTGTCTCATGTATTTTTATGATAGAACCTACCGTTTACCAGAAAAATTGTAAGAACCGTTTATTTGACCTTTTGACCTTGAATAACTTTTAACGCACCAGTCGGATCGATGGGGATGTTTCTTAATTTATTTGAAATGGTGTTCCCAACGTCTGTACCAATTTTAAGCTTTATGCGAATTTTTGCAAACCTAGCACTATTTTTTTGTCTATTTTGACCGGACTAATAGCTTTCTAATGATTTTGATTTCATTCAAATAAATCGATTGAAATTTGATCTTCCTGTGTTTTTTTATCACTTTGGAGTTTTTATCTGAAGGCTTTAAATTGGGGCGAGACAAAGTTGGCCGGTCCGCTAGTATGGTATAAATATAAAAACATCCATTAAAAAAGGGATAATTTTATTTTGTATTGAATGCAATATCTATGGAACTATAGTATCTGTGATTCTAGATCTAAAACTAATGATACCTGCCATACGGTTTTTGATGAAAAATCAAATTTTCTCTCAAGCCACTTGACGGATTTTGATGAAAAAAAATTTAATGTAGAAGTAATTATGTTGCGGAACCTAAATCATCTGAAATTGTGCAACGGTGCAATGTGATTCAGGCGACGTATCAATTCTTAAAGTTCTCAAAAAAAAGTTTTTTTGAGTAAATGTTTGAGTTTTTTGTTAATTTTTGTTTTTTTTTTCAAAAACGGTTTGATCAATTTTTTAAATTTTATTTTTCTGATGAATAGTACAAAGAGCTAAGGCTTAACTTTCCCAAAAAAAAATTTGGAATATGTGTCCGAAAAAACTGGTTTTTGAATGAAAAACTGGTCGAATTAGTGATTTTTAACTGATTAATAAAATTTCACGTGATTATTTCCCAAGTTTTATAAAAACAATCTCAAGACCCAAGACCATTGTCACATATAAGAGCAAATTCGTGCGATGCAGTCGTACACTTTATTTTCAAACGTTTAGGAAAATTTTATTTTAAGGGTTTGATATGTCCTTGAAAAGAGTAATAGATATGTAGTCAGAATGGACGATACCTAAAACTTATTTTGTGCATAAGTTTAACTTAGCCGTTGTAACAACCTCTATTTATTATTATTTTCATATAAAATCAGCTTTTTTCTTTTACTTTTCCAAAAAACATCCTTTAAAACTTACCTCATTCAATGAAACATTTCATATACCAATCACACAACCTCAAGTTCTATTTAAGAAGTCTAATCCCAAGGCACATGGACCGCGAAAAATTATATTCACTCCTTGTCACACCAAATTCAAAACGGATTTCAAATTCAATTTTCTGGGCCACATGTTTTAATATATTTTTTTCCGAGTAACACCTCCCCAGAGTACTTTGGCCCCGTTTTCATATTAATAGCACTTTCAACCGAAAAGCCTCTACAAGAAGTAAGTATCATTATTTACTGTTATTTCAAACCAGACAAAAATGAAAAAAAAGGGTGGTGTTTGACATCTAACACTTGAGATCCTCCCCAAATTAGTTCAACTGCTTCGAAATTCTACATGAACCGAATCCCTTTAACCACCACTTGTACTTCATTGATTTGAAGTATGATAATTACAATTCAGGAATTTTGTTGGAAGGATAAATCACCCCAAACATCTCTTTCGTTCTCTAAGTCAGAGAGAAAGGTATGTCTCGGGGGGGAGATAAAGTGTGCAGCATCAAATGGTGATATCGAAGTGACGTTTCAAGCTACTTATATCCACAAAGAACTCATGAATTAAAAACCATAGTATTCATCCCTAAGGATGATATTGGGAATTCCTTGATGCGCTGCTGGGGGTGAACAAGATGACATGACGACGGGACAGACAACCAACCACCAGTATAACCCACAACATCAATGTTATGATGGCAGCAGTAAATCAAGTAAATGAATAGGCTACACCCTACACTAAGTCAAACTAAAAACGACAATATCATTAAGGGCGGCACAACAGGGGCATAACAACAAAAAGAATTTCTCCTCGCCGCCGAGGACATTGAAGACAACGAAGTAAAAGGCAATCATCAAACTCGACAAATGGGCTAAACATGAATGTAAGAGCATGTTAAATGTTCAATCGACCTCTTTTTTGGGGTGAGGATGGGGGCATTGATTCGATTTTTATACGATGTATTGGTTCTGTATAAAGAAGGGGTATTATTGCATTTATCTATTTTGTTATTTTGATTGCGGTAACAAGGAAAAGTGAGCAAGAGCTCCTGGAAAGGGATAAAAGTTAAGCTGGTGTTTGGTGGGGTGTAAAGAAAGTATGTGAACAGATTTTGCAGATTAGCACCATTATATTTTTCAAACCAATTTATTTAGAATCAGTCTTCGTTGGGATTAGAATGCCATTTGCGAATTTCTTTCATAGATTAAGCATACATTAATTCAGTTCATCAAGCGTATCTACATAATCATTAGTTAATTATTAGTATTTAACAAGCTCATACATCTCAGTTTAATATTGCATCAAGAAGATAGAGCAAGTTGGTTTGATTGAGACACAAAAAAATTTAACGGGAAAGGGATCTATTCCACTCCGTTAAGCCGAAATGGGCAATTAAAAAAAATTACTTAAAAATTACCTACAATGACATGCTTTCGGAAGAAACCACGGCTGCATATGCTGACCGTGTATATTTATTGAATGCGTTAAAGACTAAAGTTATTTTGCTTAAATATATACACATACATTATATCAAATTACAAATTTATATTAAAAAAGTTATTTTTAAATTTAATACTCTTTAGGTTATCATTCACAGAAAAGATCAAAAAGTAATACGTATTAAATACTGAAGTCAGTTGATTTAAAGGACTATTCAAACCATAATTTGTTCTACTAATTATTGAACGTAAAGAAATTTGTCTTCTGAGGCTAGCTTGACTAAAACTGAAATTAAGTTGACCCAAAGCTGATGGTGATACTATCGAACCATTGACCAATTTTACTATATAACACAGCTGTAAATACTCTCTATGTTTAGAAAGCAGTGGAAGATTCAAAAGCTTAAGTATTTGAACATAGGGTGGTAGTGCTACTCTGGGGGACCAAGGCAGAAAACGAAGGCAAAAACGCATAAATCTTCTCTGAAAACCTTCGAGCCTATCGATATGTATTGAATAGTAAGGGGACCAAACAACACAACCGTATTCAAGTACAGGCCTAACAAAGGATATAAAAAGAAGTTTCAATACGTAGGGATCTTGGAAATAACGGGAAAATCGTTTAATGAACCCCAACATTTTATTGGCCTTTTTTATAATGAAATCATAGTGGTCAGTGAACGTAAGTTTAGAGTCAAGGATAAACCCCAAGTCAGAAAAGTTAG
The DNA here is from genome assembly GCA_916050605.2 of Platycheirus albimanus. NCBI lineage: Eukaryota > Metazoa > Arthropoda > Insecta > Diptera > Syrphidae > Platycheirus > Platycheirus albimanus. The sequence goes on along the minus strand of OU696697.1, from coordinate 68,953,950 downwards.
ATGGTCTTTTTAAAGGACTTCTGTCAAACATTATAGTCATAAGTAATTATATTCTTTTTGCGTGTAAAACTCATTGTTTTGCATTTGTCTATATTTAAAAATAAATGATTTTTATTGCACCATTCCCTGAAATTTTGAAGATCTTCTTGCAGTTTTGAACAGTCATTAATAGAGGATACTTTTTTAAAAAATTTTATGTCGTCAGCATAAATGAGAATAGAAGAATTGTTTATAACAGAGGTCACGTCATTTATGTATAAAGTAAATAAGAGAGGACCTAAATGGCTTCCTTGTGGAACTCCAGAATTTAAATAAAATTGTTCGGATGTCTCATTACGGAAAATAACAGCATAACATCTATTGTTTAAGTAAGAAGCGATCCATTTTAAAAAACGATCACAGAAGCCTAACTTCTTAAGCTTTATCAATAAAGTTTTGTGACACAATTTGTCAACTGCTTTGCTAAAGTCAGTGAACACACAGTCTACCTGCTCCGATCTTCAAAGGAATCAATACAGAAAGACGTAAAGTGGAACATATTTGTAACGGTAGACTTATTTTTCACGAAACCAAGTTGACTTTCAATAATGACAGAACTACAGTTAAACGACAAGACGTTACAAATAAGAGACTCAAACATTTTTGGAATAACAGATAGCTTAGCAATGGGACGGTAGTTCGCTATATCATTTTTTGGTCCTTTTAAAGCAATTGTTGAGCATTTCAGAGATTCGTTAAATAATAAACAGAGAGGGTAGGATAATTGGGATACACATTTTTTCAAAACACATGATGGTACACCATCAGGACCAGGACTGAAACAGTTATCAAGTTCATGGATTATTTGGACTATAGAATCTTCTTGAATAGTAAAATTAATCGTGGTGTGAATAATTTTGTTGCGAACAGTTATTAACCCTGGGTTCATCGGAATTGCTAACTAAATATGCATCTTTGAAGAAATCTGCAAACATGTTTGATATATCACTTGAGTCGTTACTGGTTACATTTTTGAAGGACATAGAGTTGGGGTAGCCATCAGTATTCCTTTTACTACTGACGAAGTCCCAAAAGTTTTTAGGGCTGAGTTTTAATTTACTCTCAATTAGAGTATAAGGCAGTCGAGTATTCTACAAACATATCGTTTAGTTCCGAGTAAATGCTATAATCCTCATCAGCTCTGGATTTACTAAAAACTAGCCAAGCTTTGTTTCTTCTATTTTTCAGATTTTTAATGTGATGGTCAAACCATGGAGGATTATTCGATTTTGTAATATTATTTCGTAAGGGAGTAGTTTTATATAAGCAGTCGAAAAGTTGGCTATATAACTTTAAACACATTTCATTTACAGTACAGTTAAGAAACAATTGATTCCAGTTTACATTGCTTACTAAATTATCAAGAAGATCAAAATTACATTTTTAAAACTAAATTCAAGTTTTTCATTAGAATTAGTGGATGCCTTGCATATGTTTACATTTATCGATATATCTAACGCAGGATGGTGTCTATCTTCGTCTTGTAATAACAAGTCAGCCGGAGTTACAGCTATGTCGGAGTTTACTGGTTCCGAAAAAGTGAAAGTGTGTTAAAAAATGAAAAAATTGGCTAAATGATCACTTGTGCCATCCCGTAAGGCTAGATTTTCTTGTTTTTGTGACGAAGTAGGTTCGGTTATTTTTGAATACCTTGGCAACAAAAAGTCGTAGAGCCATACGGCTTTCAGAGTTGGATTAAAGAGTAATGGGAGCATTGAATTATGAGAACAAAAATTATACCTAATTACGTAAAATTTTGAAAAAAATTAGTTTTAAAATTATTTTTTCAAATTTTTTTTTCAAAATTTTGAGTTTGAAAATTTATATTTTTTAAACTATTCGTTAAAACAATTTAATTTAAAAATAAAATGAAAGAAAAAGTTTTTGGCTTTCCAAAAAGGTATAACACGGTGTTGTAAACGAAACCGTTGATTTTTAATATTTTTTTTTACAAAATAAGTCAATTTTTCAGAAAATTGCCCCTCCCGGCTAAACGGGGCGGAATAGACCCCCCCTCCTATATGATTTTTTTCTTGTCTCAACTCAACCTACACGCTTTAGCTTTTTGGCACAACGCTGGTGAATCACCCTGTATATGTAGATATGCCCAGTAATTTTAGGTTTTATCTGCGGAAAAATTCCAATCAAGCTGAATTTTGGTACACACCTTTATTACGGCGTTGTAATGAAGATGTGAAAAATCGACATTGATATCGTGCCGGCAAAAAAAGTTATGAAGGTCAAAAGGTCACGAAAACCTAAAAAAAAACCGTTTTTCGCAAATATCTCGGTTTCTATAGCTCCAATGATTTTAACGTGTATGACAAAATTGTAGAACATAAAATTTGCTACAATTTCGTTAATACAATCAATTTTGTATGTCGATTAGTTACCGAGATATGGCACTTTGAAAAAAAGGTCATTTTTCAAAATTCGCCAAAAAATGCCAAGAAATGAAGAATTCCACCTTATTTCTTCGGATATACCCGAGAAAT